>RXPK01000530.1:0-118784 GCA_004143645.1 Protaetia brevitarsis | reverse complement strand
TGTACACCCACCCCGAATACTTTGTCCCACCAAGGAAAATAGGCCAGATAATAAGGGACTAGTAGAGTAGTTCAATCCATATTGTCAATATTCGGTTCGAACACTTAATCACACACTTATTCTAAGAAGCGTGCATGTATTCTTCTTTGTTGTATTATGTTCCATTCTGACAGACACACCTTTCCATTTTGAATTTACGAACTACTTTGGGTCCCTTTGTACACACCACGCAATTACTTTGTAACCCCACCAAGGAAAATGGCCATATAATAAGGGACTTAATAAGAGGTAGTTCAAACCATATTGTGTTCATAGTTATCGTCGAAACACTTAATCACACACTATTCTAAGAAGCGTGCATGTATCTTCTTTTTGTTGTAGTTATGTCTCCATTCATGACAGACACACTTGTCCTTTTTGTAATTTACCGACTACTTGGTCCATTTTTTTGTACACCACCAGAATTACTTTGTAACCCACCAAGGGAAGGGTCAGTATAATAGCGGCAGTAGATAGTTCAAACATATTGTTGTTCAATAGTTATCGTTCGAACACTAAATCACACACTTACTCTAAGAAGCTGCATGTATATTCTTTGTTGTATTATGTTATTCTAACAGACAACACTTGTATTTTGTAATTTAGAACTACCTTGAGCCCTTTGCTACACCACCACGCATTACTTGTAACCCCACCAAGGGAAAAGGGCCAGTTAATAAGGGGACTAGTAGAGTAGTACCTCAACCATATTGTGTTCAATAGTTATCTTCGAATACCAACCTTAATCACACACATATTTAAAGAAGCGTGCAGTATCCTTCTTTTGTTGTAATTATGTTCTCCATTCTACAGACACAACTTTGTCATTTGTAATTTCCGACTACACTTGAATCCCTTGCACCGCAATTATTTGTAACCCCCAAGGGAAAGTGGCATATAATAAGGGACTAGTAGAGTAGTTCACCATACTTTTGTTCAATAGTTATCGTCCGAACACTTAATCACACACTTATTCTAAGAAGCTGTGCATTATCTTTTGTTGTATTATGTCTCCATTCTGACAGACACACTTGTCATTTTGTAATTTACGACTACATGAGTCCCTTTGTACACCACCCGCAATTACTTTGTAACCCCACCAAGGGAAAAGTGGCCAGTATAATAAGGAACTAGTAGAGTAGTTCAACCATATTGTGTTCAATAGTTATCGTCCGAACACTTAATCACACACTTATTCTAAGAAGCGTGCATGTATCTTCTTTTGTTGTATTATGTCTCCATTCTGACAGACACACTTGTCATTTTGTAATTTACGACTACTTGAGTCCCTTTGTACACCACCCGCAATTACTTTGTAACCCCACCAAGCGAAAAGTGGCCAGTATAATAAGGGACTAGTAGAGTAGTTCAACCATATTGTGTTCAATAGTTATCGTCGAACACTTAATCACACACTTATTCTAAGAAGCGTGCATGTATCTTCTTTTGTTGTATTATGTCTCCATTCTAACAGACACACTTGTCATTTTGTAATTTACGACTACTTGAGTCCCTTTGTACACCACCCGCAATTACTTTGTAACCCCACCAAGGGAAAAGTGGCCAGTATAATAAGGGACTAGTAGAGTAGTTCAACCATATTGTGTTCAATAGTTATCGTCCGAACACTTAATCACACACTTATTCTAAGAAGCGTGCATGTATCTTCTTTTGTTGTATTATGTCTCCATTCTGACAGACACCCTTGTCATTTTGTAATTTACAACTACTTGAGTCCCTTTGTACACCACCCGCAATTACTTTGTAACCCCACCAAGGGAAAAGTGGCCAGTATAATAAGGGACTAGTAGAGTAGTTCAACCATATTGTGTTCAATAGTTATCGTCCGAACACTTAATCACACACTTATTCTAAGAAGAGTGCATGTATCTTCTTTTGTTGATTATGTTCCATTCTGACAGACACCTTGTCATTTGTAATTACAACTACTTGAGTCCCTTTGTACCACCACCCGCAATTACTTTGTAACCCCACCAAGGGAAAAGTGGCCAGTATAATAAGGGACTAGTAGAGTAGTTCAACCATATTGTGTTCAATAGTTATCGTCCGAACACTTAACATCATTGTAAATATTTCCATATTATTTTGTTATTAAATAAATAAGTGTAAAAAGAAAGGTGTTTGTGTGTATGTCAAACAACCATATAGTCCACAAACAACAACAGTGAAACCTCTCTACAACGGACACCCATGGAGTAACTGATTTGTCCGTTAGAGAGGGGTGCACAAAAACGAGCATTAAAATTTCATGATTAATACCACGCTTTAGAAAATAATCAAGGTAATAAATTGTCAGGCTTATAATTAGAGACCGGATTATATGCAAAGTGCATATATTTTATTTTTTGCATATCTTTAATTATAGTCTATATGTAGACGTATTACACTAATTGAAGTTAATTAGCGTAAATTAGTGATTGCATATATTGCATATTTAGGCATTTCTATCCATATTTTTACAAAAGTTGCATATATTGCATATTTAAGCTTTTTCTTATCCTTTCTATTAGTAAAAATTCCTAATGTAGATCGACAACCGACAATTCTCAGAACGATAAATCTTTTACATGGGTTTCTCTAATACTTTTTTTCCAAGAACTGCACGTGTTTAATTTCGCCTTGCAGAGGGGATGTGGTAAATACGTTTAATTATTATTAATTCCGAAATAAACTATTCATTCATTGAATATCTTTGAGCGAAACAGCATGTAATTGTGTTAAAACGTTTTTAAATACTGTGCGTACATACAATGAGTATAGCGAACAAAATTTCTTTATGGATTAAGCCATATCCTGAACTGGTAAAGGATGGCGACAAAATATTTTATTGTCGAGCCTGCAGTAAACTGGTAAGTTTAATTTTACTAACAGCTTTACAATTGTTTTTAAATTCTTTAACTTTTGATATAAGATGACAATTGTTGTTATAGGGTCTTTGAGAGAAAATACCTGATTGATCAACACGCTAAAACTCCATCACATATTGGAAAATGTGAAAAACTAAAGCGATCCGCATGTGTGCAGCAATCTATACGTCAATGTGTAGCATCAACTTCACGAAACTCAGAACAAGAAGAATATAATACGGATCTGTGTAAAGTATTAATTTCGTCTAACATACCATTAGCAAGATTAAACAATGTTAATTTGAAATCATTTCTGCAAAAATATTGCAAACATAATATACTTAAAAAAAGTACCTTACGAAAAATTGTGTCACATCTTGTTACCAGCAAACAATAGCAGAAATTCAACAATTGGTAGGGAATAATTTCATTTATATCATGGTAGATGAAAGTACGGATAAGTGTGGCCGTTATATTGCCCATTTGTTAATAGGAATTCTTCATGAAGATATTGTAGGTAAATCATATTTAATTTATTGTACAGAACTTCAAAAAACAAATAATGTAACAATTGCCCAATTCGTTCAAGAAGGTTTATCAAATTTCTTTTCACCTGGAAGTATACCTTGTGAAAAAATTTTACTAATGTTGTCCGACGCTACACCATACATGATAAAAGCCGCGCAAAATTTAATTTTTTTTTATAGTAACATTATTCATACCACTTGTTTAGCTCATGGGTTTAATCGTGTAGTCGAAGACATTAGGAATCAATTCCCTTTGATTAATAATTTAATTAGCAATGTCAAAAAAGTATTTTTAAAAGCACCTTTACGAATCCAATTTTATAATGAGCGACTTCCCGGTGTTAAGTTGCCTCCTGAATCGATTATTACGAGTTGGGGTACATGGTTAGAGGCTGCACGTTTTTCGCCGATAATTTTGAAGGAATAAAAAATGTAATTCTTGAAATCACTGCTGACTGCATTGCTCTAGAAAACTGTAAAAAGATAGTAACATCAACAGAATCGCTACAAAACCTTTTGTATATTAAGTCAAATTCAAGCTTTGTTTCAAGTTCCATTCGTAAACTAGAAACGCAAGGGATGTCGCTCTCGGAATCAGTCGAAATAGTAGACGAATTTGATATGCTATGTAAGAAGGTTAAGGGTACAATAGGTAATTCTACATACGATAAATTTAAAAAAGTGATAAATAAAAATGCGGGGTATTTGAAATTGAAGAAAGTTAAGAAAATTTTGGAAGGTGAAACAATAAACGATTTCGACTTTAATTTTACTTTAGAATGTATTGCAAAGTTAAAAAATGCACCAATTACATCTGTGGATGTTGAAAGAAGCTTTTCTATTTCGAAACATACGTATTCTGATAGAAGACAAAACTTTCTTTTACACAATTTTGAAAAACATTAATTATAAATTGTTTTAGAAATATGTTGTGAAAAAATTTTGTGCAATAAAGTTAATGTTTAAATTTCTGCTCTTATTTATTTTATGTAAAAATTTTGCATATTGTCGCAATTTTTTTTTGCATATATGCCCCAGGTTTATGCATTTTTTTCTCAAAATCGAATGCATATATATGCGGCATCTATTCCAGTTTTTCCTTTGCATATAATCCGGTCTCTACTGATTACTATTAAGTCGTCGAGGTACTGCCTTTTTAATTCGTATTCGTAATTTAATCCTTTATTCCGACCTTTGCCTAATATATACAACGCATATTTTATGTATGTCAGAGCAACAACTGTTCCACATTTGAAACAATCTAAATTTTATTATTAATCTCTCATATAATATATCACCGAAAATGGTAAACAGATTTCATTCAACCGTGCGCGTGTCCATATCTGATTAATTTATGCACAAACTAATTGTACATACATTGGAACGTTAACCATACATCATTAACATTCAAACTTGACCGTCACTCGGCTATGGCTGCGAATAGAGACTACGTCACGAAAATAGAAAAAAAAAAAGTGAAAGTGAGGGGGAAGAACAGGTTCACGTGTGGCACAATTAAAATTTATTAGAAAACTATACTAATTTAGTTTCTAACTTATTACCTTAATTCCTTTAACATTTCAAGTGTATTAGATTAAATTTACTTATGCGCCGCTAAGCGGGAATAAAATATACGTATGTTGTACTTAGGTATTACTACCGCTTTCGAATGATTATTATGCACGAATAACTTGCTCGCAATTACGTGTGTTATTGCAAATTGCGAGACGAACCCTAGTTTAGAATCTTAATTAAATAATGTAGTCGGTCCGAATGGAATTGCAAATATGGCGGGTAGATGCCGCTCTCGGCGCTAACGATAATAATCCCTCGTGAATGCGATTTACATTTAATACATTTTCGATGAGGAATACTCATTAAATAGTCTTAAGAGTGACTACTATACAGGGTATTCCACGTAAGTGGTTCATTAAAAGTTTATGATGTTCTATTATTTACTTATATTTGAGATTTTAGCACCATAATCTGTTCGATTGGAACTATAAATGTAAAATATCTTAACCAAAATATCACTTCCGGTTGACCGGAAATGGATGTCAACTTTGTTATTTTAAATAGAATGATATAATTTTTTATTCATTTTTGGATTCTACAACTATAAATACGTTAGTTTTCATTAGCTATTCCTATAGCTACATGTTGCCTTTTTTGAGTTATTTAAGTTTTTCTTTTTTTATGTTATAATCATTGCATCATTGAGAAATTAATATCTCGGTTAATAATACTGCAAGTAGAGACTCCAAATTTGCTATGTTATGAATGTAGATATAACCCTAAGAAACGGTAAGCGCACTTTACATTCTAACATACAGGCTGTTCAAAACTGAGGAACAAAGTGACATATTTTCAAATACAGAAAACTCAATTTTTTTAAATAAAACATCCTGTATTTTAATTCGGAATTAGGAAGTAAATATCATCAACAATAATATAAAAATGTTCATCGCCCAGTGAAACTTTAATTTCTCCCATTACGGTTTCGTATACTGTTTGCACATTCTTCGTTAAGTGTGGATTCGTCAGGGATGTTTTGATTACAATATTTTTGCAAAAAATCTCCGAATTGTGTATTTTGCAGTTTCTTCAAAGGTATATTTGCTGCGAGTAAAGCTTTGCATAAGTCTTGATGAAACACCTCCTTTTCACTCTTTGGTTTGACATTTTGAAATGCGGTTTGCACACACTGCTGAACAGGCACAGATTTATTTTTCTGCAACTTAGCTTTATGCATAGCTGTTTTCAAGTGTTGATCAATTTGGAACTTCTTTTCACAAACAATGATTTTGGTACAAACTTTGCAAAACACTTTATCCCCACTAAACTCAACTCAGAAAATTTTTAATCCACGAAGCGGCTTTCGGCATTTTAGGCGTTTGAAATAAAATATTTTCGAAATCACTCTTTTCACACTGGAATCTATCGACAAACTAAACTATACAATATAAATACAAAAGAATAGACCACATCTGCTCTCCATTAGGCAAGCTGATTACTTGGAAATTCTTAAACACCCAATAAATGTCGGCAATAAACCATATAATAATAAAACGGGTGAGTCGACAAAACCTACCCACCTTTTACACTTAATCTTTTGATAAAACGAAAAACATAAAAATATGCACACAAATTTTATTTTTGCCGAAATATGCAATTTTTTGTGAAATTTGTTAAAATATGCAAAATATGCAAATATATGCACTTTGCATATATTCCGCCCTTTAATAATCAATAAATATATTTATATCGATGAATTAAAAAATATGCCTTACGTAAATACGCCCTCGTTAGCTTGAAAGAAGTCACAAAGGGTTTTGCTTTTAATGCTAAAACTGTGTCTGCAAAACTCATATTAGCACGTTTTTGCGCAGCCATTTTAGCTAGCATAATAGATAAGGACAAGGAGTACAGCTGGTGTAGGGACTGCTTAGTACACTACGTAACTTAAAAAAAAAAAAAACTTTCCGATTGTAACGCTTCTTGCGAGTGGAGGTAGAACTGAGGGTTTGCAACTCGACTAACTTCTTTATTTTTCAATGCAAAACGGGCTAGTTTACAGGGCATGACTAAGACCTTTATCGGTCTAAACCTACTCGTTTGGGAGAAAGAGAATGCTGTTTTTTTTTTCAATTCACCGAAATTACTGTTCATTTAAAAAATCTTAACTATTCAATCCTTGACTGCAAAGTGACGCAATTCGAGATTATTATAACCTAGAAAGTGTTTAAATTTTCGGTAAGTTGACTTTTAACAAAATTTATTGTAATAAAGGTATGTGCAGTATTGCTATTACATTACAACCACTGAAAAGCTGTATTTTTTTTTCAAGCGGAACACCCTATATATTTCATCACGAATGAACTCCTTTTAAAGTTTACTATGATTTTTGTTAAACATGTCTTATACCCTCAAGGCAATAGTTTCTGCAATAATTACATTACTTCGAATTATTAACTTTTTGCACTCATATCGATATTAACCCTAATAGCCAATTTTAAATTTCCCGCAATTATTCTTCAAATCATGAATGGTGAAATTTATAGAACATCATAATCTTTTTTGTCCGCAACAACACGGATTTACTAGGAAACGTTCCACAGAAACAGCACTATTTCAGAGCTTAGAAATCATATATGAAGCTCTAGACGCAAATAAATACGTAGCTGGCATATTTTTTGATTTAACGCGCGCTTTTGACTGTGTTGACTTGAATATATTGACTGAAAAACTGTATTCCATGGGCTTCAGGGGCGTGCCGCTGGATTGGTTGGCATCTTTTTCGAACGGTAGGTCTATTACTGTCAAAGTAGGCAACGTGTATTCGCGGGAGTATGCGTGTTGACATGGGAGGTAGCGCAAGGGTCGGTGTTGGACCCCCTATTATTTTTATTATTAATAAACGATCTACCGCAATACTTTAATTATGGTCACACGATTTTGTTTGCTGATGATGTAACGGTAATAGTAACGGGTGAAAATTCTGCGGACCTTTCATTTATGATAACACGTACATTGCAAGATATGGCAGAGTGGTGCAAAACAAACCGATTAATTTTAAATAAAAATAAAACTAAAATATTAAATTTCCATAGACGCAAAACACCAGATATTACCACAAATATTCCTTGTACGGATGGTGCATCAATATTAGGTGTCACCATAGATGATAAGCTGGAATGGAAAAAACAAATAGCAAACGTGTGCACGCAACTGAATAAAGCCTATTATATTATTAATCAGTTGAAATATACATTGGAAAGAAAAGACCTAGTAGATATTTACTACGCGTTGGCATACTCTGCTCTTTCGTACAACGTTATTATATGGGGCGTAGCAACTGGTTGGGAGAGAGTATTCATCACACAAAAGCGGCTCATAAGACTGATTTTTAACATTAATAACCGCGTCAGTTGCAAGGATGTTTTTAAAGAAAATAAAATTTTAACTTTTCCCGGCATTTTAGTCTATAAATCGGCAGTCTATGTGAAACAAAACTTTGAAATATTTAATAAATACAAAAAACATCACCCTTATACCACCCGCCATATAGAGCAACTGACGATACCCAAGCACTACCTATCATCTACAAAGAGATCGCCTATAATTCAATGCCCAAGAGTATATAATAGTTTGCCAGATACAATAACTAGCACAGACTGCATTAAACAATTTAAAAAACCGGTTAGAGTGCTCCTAATAGAAAAATCTTATTACTCCATTAATAAATATTTTTGTTCTTGACTATACACATTCATTGTTATTTATATTATTACGTGTGTATTTATTGTCGTTTTTGTTTGTTCTATTTGTTTTTCTGTAAATTATTTATTTCTAAAATTTTGTTTGTTGTATTTTACATTTGTATTTTGACACATTGTATCCAGTGTTACTGGCTTAAACAATATGAAAATAAACTAAACTAAACTAAACTTAGTAACTTCAACGTTGAAACATAAAATTACCCACCATTTTGTACTGCATTAATAGTTATTTTAATGTCTTTGCTTTGAATTCACTAAAAATTGTGGCGGGAAATTTAAATTTGGCTATTAGGGAATATTAAAATAAATCTCAAATAAACACTATTTATACCAAATATTTAATTCACAATTATTATTGAAATTTTGTTATTAAATAACAAGAATAATAAACTGACATGAGGAAGAATGTTGTAAAACGCGAAATATTTAACAGCAACGTAAAATAGCTTCAGCATTATTTTGTAAAGCCTGCATTACACACGATTTGTGAAACTTTCGGTTAAAAAGTGGCAATTGCTTAAAAAAAAATTATAATCGGATGGATTTCTTATTCTTAATCAACGAGACATCCTGTGTATTTATTAACAGAATTATCAAGGTAACTTGGTCAATGCCATTTCCACGGTTGGCAATCGCCTATACCGGAACCCCTTTATCTCGGCGAACTATATGACGATAATGTCGGATTGTTAATTAGGAGAGGGAGGCACCACCTTGCATCGAACACGAGTTACCGATTCGGAATGGAAATTACGTGTGTACACATCTGCTATTATTGCAATGCATTTAATGTTGACGCGTTTTCAGACAATCGAATTTATATTGCGGTCATGTTGCAACCGCAGCTGCGGTATGTATATGCAAGATTGAGATTGTCGTGTTGTGACGCAAACGCCTAGGGCTTTGTTGTTTTGCAGTATGATGCCCATCAATATTGCATACCTGTATTATTATGCGATGTGTATACGTGCAATTTGGAAGGTAAAAAGGATGTGCTGTATACAAGAAGCATGCAATTTATGTATCTGTAACATCCTTCATTATTGCAAGGACTCATCAAAAACACTTTTCTTTCATAAATAGCATAGTTACATTTACTAACTAAAACGATGATTATAGTATAGAATTTTATTACACTGATCTAATCTGAGAACGATTGTATACAGGGCCTCACCGAACTGGCTCATTACATTTTTTCAAACTTCTAGTAGAAAATTGAATTTGCAATTTGAAGAATTGACTTAAGGAAAATAATTCCACCTTTATTTACCCAATTTATGGTCTTCTTTTTTAATTAAATTGAATTTTAAACCTTGTGCCGCAATCTAGTATTGTGAACGTCATTTACACGAACTTCGTTTTCGCATTCTCCATCACAACTCTACTAGCGGCATTTACGAGTCAACACCGAAGCCACCCGCTTCACCTCACCTACCGGCCATCCGCAATTAAGGTACACTCTATCCATTATTGTATAACTCTTATATTTTGTCCTAATCAGCTGATAACATAGCGATAACTCTTGTATTCTGCCTTAATCAGCTGATAACGTAATCTTTTGTATTTTTGTAATAATTAACCAACCTTAAATACATGGTAATATTGATATAATAATCGGTATAATCGTTTCGATCCAATCTTTCCCGAATCTACTCTACTGGGGTTGCTATTAGTCGGCACCCCGTAACAACCGAAGATGCAATTATTGAAGGCATTCAATCAAAACGTCGAATGTTGGATAAGGCACTGACTCTGATGATGAACATCAATAGCACCAGCAACTACTCAGGAAGTAGGATAATGTGTCGTAATGTTGCAACTTTTTTTGCAGAAAAGCAATGATGAAAACCCGCACTGGACACCTCTGCTGTATTTTGTGCAAAAACAGACACCCACAAATGGCAAGCTAACTTCATGAATTCTTTCTCCTTTCACAATTAAAGTTTAGTTATTTTTAACATGTAAAAAATTATTATAAATAAAATTATAGAAAAATGTTCATTTTATATTTTTATTCTATATATCCTACCAAAACGTGTTTTTATTTATTTAAGAGGAATTGCCTGTAAGCAGGCTGTTCAAAGTTATCGGCGCACTATTGGTCCACAAATAATCCAAACAATCACATTGAAGTTTCTTTATATTCTGTTAAAGTTAGAATATGGTGATTACCTGGATCTCGTCATAGAATACTAGGACCAATATTTTTTTCACAAAAACATTAATAGCCAACGACACCAAGAACAGTTATTAATACCATTTTTAAATCAATTGCAACAGGAGAATCTAATAGGGGTTTCTTCCAGCAATATGAGGCTACTGCACATACAACTCGTGAAAATTTAACGCCATTAGAGCAATACTTCCCTAATCAAAGGACTGAGATGAACTGAGTCCATAACAACAGTCTTCAAGAGTCACTTATAAGTAGAGAGCGGATTATATGCAAAGTGTTTATATTTTATTTTTTGCATATCTTTAATTATAGTCTATATGTAGACGTATTACACTAATTGAAGTTAATTAGCGCTAATTAGCGATTGCATATATTGCATATTTAGGCATTTCTATACATATTTTTACAAAAGTCGCATATATTGCATATTTAAGCTTTTTCTTATCATTTCCATTAGTAAAAATTCCTAGTAATTCTTAATGTAGATCGACAACCGACAATTTCCAGAACGATAAATCTTTACATTGGTTTCTCTAATACTTTTTCCAAGACTGCACGTGTTTAATTTCGCCTAGCAGAAGGGATGTGGTAATACGTTTTATTATTATTAATTCCCAAATAACTATTCATTCATTGAATATTTTGAGCGAAACAGTATGTAATTGTGTTACGTTTTAAATACTGTGCGTACATACAATGAGTATAACGACAAAATTTCTTGTATGGATTAAGCATATCCTGAACTGGTAAAGGATGGCGACAAATAATTTGTCGAGCCTGCAGTAAATGGTAAGTTTAATTTTACTAAAGCTTTACAATGTGTTTTAAATTCTTAACTTTGGATATAAAATGACAATTGTTGTGAGGGACTTCTAAGAGAAATACCTGATTGATAATACGCTAAACTCCATCAACTATTGGAAAATGTGAAAACTAAAGCGATCCGCATGTGTGCAGCAATCTATACGGCAATGTGTAGCATCAACTTCATGAAACTCAGAACAAGAAGAATATAATACGGATCTGTGTAACGCATTAATTTCGTTCAAACACCATTAGCAAGATTAAACAATGATAGTTTGAAATCATTTCTGCAAAAATATTGCAAACATAATATACCTGACGAAAGTACCTTACGAAAAAATTATGTCACATCTTGTTACCAGCAAACAATAGCAGAAATTCGACAATTGGTAGGGAATAATTTTATTTATATCATGGTAGATGAAAGTACGGATAAGTGTGGCCGTTATATTGCCCATTTGTTAATAGGAATTCTTCATGAAGATATTGTAGATAAATCATATTTAATTTATTGTAAAGAACTTCAAAAAACAAATAATGTGACAATTGCCCAATTCGTTCAAGAAGGTTTATCAAATTTCTTTTTACCTGGAAGTATACCTTGTGAAAAAAAATTACTAATGTTGTCCGGCGCTGCACCATACATGATAAAAGCCGCGCAAAATTAATTTTTTTTTATAGTAACATTATTCATACCACTTGTTTAGCTCGTGGGTTCAATCGTGTAGCCGAAGACATTAGGAATCAATTCCCTTTGATTAATGATTTAATTAGCAATATCAAAAAAGTATTTTTAAAAGCACCTTTACGAATCCAATTTTATAAGGAGCGACTTCCCGGTGTTAAGTTGCTTCTGAACGATATTACGAGATGGGGTACTGGTTAGAGGCTGCATTTTTTCGCCGATAATTTTGAAGGAATAAATATGTAATTCTTGAAATCACTGCTGACGCATTTGCTCTAGAAAACTGTAAAAGATAGTATCATCAACGGAATTGCTACAAAACCTTTTGTATATTAAGTCAAATTATAGCTTTGTTTCAAGTTCCATTCGTAAACTAGAAACGCAAGGGATGTCGCTCTCGGAATCAGTCGAAATAGTAGATGAATTTGATATGTTATGTAAGACAGTTAAGAGTACAATAGGTAATTCTATATACGATAAATTTAAAAAGTGATAAATAAAAATGCGGGAGTATTTGAAATTGAAGAAAGTTAAGAAATTTTGGAAGGTGAACAGTAAAGATTTCGACTTTAATTTTAGTTTAGAATGTATCGCAAAGTAAAAAATGCCCAATTACATCTGTGGATGTTGAAATAAGCTTTTCTATTTCGAAACATATTATCTGATAGAGACAAAACTTTCTTTTACACAATTTTGAAAACATTTAATTATAAATTGTAGTTAGAAATATGTTGTGAAAATGTTGTGCAATAAAGTTAATGTTTAAATTTCTGCCTTTATTTATTTTATGTAAAAATTTTGCATATTGTCGCAATTTTTTTGCATATATGCTCCAGGTTTATGCATATTTTCTCAAAAATCGATGCATATATTCCAGTTTTTCTTTGCATATAATCCGGTCTCTACTTATGAGTATCTATTACTTTTCCTGACATGGACATACTTTTCGTTGAATTTTCCCTAATTTACTGTAATTAGGTCAAGGCCATGCCCTCTTAGGGATGTAAAAAAAAAATCATTTATCGCAACACATCTTCATTTGAAAAGCCATCCTTCATATTTTATAAAAGCAGGAAGAATATGAATAAATAAAATATCCTACCAAAAAATGGTTTTGCCGATCTTTACCTATTTATCAATTCTTTTCCCCACTTCTTATACACGCTGTATACCTTTGACGTAATAAAATCAAATAAATCAGTTGAAACAGGAATAGCTTACGAAACGAAGGCCGTCTGTCCACAGTCTTTTTAATTAATTACGTCTTTATTATTACACACTCAGATACATAAATAAAACATTTATAATTCTCGTTGAAATGTCGTACTTGGATCACGTTATTTTTTTTTCTAGACAAAAGTACTTCACTTCATGCAGTACACAATGTAAGAATAACAATATATGACATCATCGTTGCTTTTTTTCCTTTCTTCTCTTTTTTTTCCTTAAATATCATATGGTTTCTTTGACGTCAATTGATTGAATATATACGTTTCGCTATTAGAGAGCCGGTTTCTACACGCGCAGCAAACAGCATCCGTTATTGAAAGCGGGCGATATTAACATTGCAAGACGTGGTCTTATACATGTATACATGTATATAATCAATTTCTGTTTCTGACCGAGGACTTGTTCCACGAGAGTACTCGCATACTTAAACGTCGTTCTTCCTAATCGCTTATCTAATTTAAATACATAACTAAAAGCGTAAATACGTATATACCGGGTGTATCAAAACTATAGATTTCAGTCCAATAACTTTTTTTATGTCTCTCTCTGAAGTCTCCGTAAACACTGCAGGCTTTTTATACAAATGAACAATTTATTTCGTCTTTAATAATGACAAGCCTATCAATCAAGGTTTAATCGAGCGCTTTGCAATTTAAACCTAATACACTAAAAACTAGAACAATTTTATTTAAGGTTCCCTATACCTAATTTTTATAGTTTATGAGATATTTCAATTTGTTTAAAAATGCAATGTTGCAAAAAAAGTCTAGTATCTCGGAAACGAATTAATTTAGAGAAGTGAAATGAAAACCGTAAATGGCAGATCCTTTGGCTGATTGAATGCGACATTCAACGTTTTCTACTGGTATACAGGATGTTCAAGTATCTAAGTCAAAGTTTGTGAACTTTACTCGTGCGTAACTTTGTTATTTTAAATGGAACACCCAGTATATTTTACTTTGATAGATAGAAATTTTTATTTTCTTTAAATCAGTATTAGGAGTCCCTATACCTATCTCCACTAGTTTTTAAGTTATTTGGATTTTTTAGGTGGTCTAAGTAAATTGTCATTACCTAAATTTAATCTAGGTAGCTGGTGATTTTTTTTGAATGTGTCAATTTGTCGTGCATCCCGTCAGTACCATGAAAGCATACTCGTTGCAAAAAAGAGCGGTTATGATTTAGTTGCTGGCGAACAAACTTTGTGAATTTTATTCATCCCTAACTTTGTTATTTTAAATGGAACATCTGGGGTATGTTTACATTGATTTATTTAATTAATTTTACTAATCGAAGAAACTTTATTTTTCACAATTTCCCTGAATATCATAAACACTAAGAAGTATTTACAAACTAAACAAAACAACAGTAAATATTTTTGTATAAAAAGGTAATAACAAGGGATTTTTGTATGTATCTATAAAATAAAGGAAAAAAAAAAAACGCAATAAAATAAACGAAAAGGCACTAGCATTCAACATAATTGCCATTTTCTCCAATGTACAACATAGCTCTTTCTTCAAATACTCTTCCAACGTTCCGCAGCATATTTGGTGTTATCTCTTCCGATCCACCTATTAGGAAATTTTCTATCAAGGTAGTTTCTGACGGACCGTTTGAAATGGGCAGGAGCCCATCTAGTTGAAACCACATCCGGTTTCTAATATTTAAGGAATGTTTTCCAAAAGGACACAAAGAGTCCCTCTTAAGGAAGCTAGAAAATTCCGTTTCATTTAGGTGTCTATTGAAGGAAATGTGTGACCATTACAATAAATAGATGATTTGAATTATATATATATTAAATAAATGTTAAAGAAGTAAACATTTTGGGAGAAAGGTCCATAAGAAAAGCCAATAGTTACTAAGAATTGGTTGTATTCATAATACAAAGATCTAGTTGAATGTAACCATAAAATAAATTTGACTAACAAAATACATTAAAAAAATCTTATCAATTGAGTTTGGATTTGGAGCTTTTTATTTTGTTGCCCTGTTCAGGGTATATTTTTTAAAAAATACCTCTGCAGAACTTCTAAAGTGTCAGAAGCCTCTTTTGCGTACTGCAAATTAAAATTAAAATATGCCGCCATCATTTGTTGTAATACAGAACGAAATGAATTTGTTGAGTCTAATAACTGTCTTTCTACCATTAAAGAATGCAACTTCACATTTCCTAGAAAAGAAAAATAAATGTAAAAAGCATATTGAAATAAATATATTTTATTAATACCTTCTTCCAAGCATATTATCAACGGTGTATTCACCTCAATTTCATCAAGTTTAAATTTATCCTGAAAATTTTTAATAAATTTAGCATTTAAAAATATATTGTATGTAGATAATAGTGCTGCGAATCGAAGCCTCTTTATGTGAAACCGGAGTTTGGATGCAGTGATTAATCGTCTTTAAAAATTGTAACCGGTAAAACCGGTGTTTAAAAGCAGATTATTGCGCCTTAAATAGGTTTTTCGAATTTAAAATACATAGCACTTTTAAAAAAGTAATACGTATTGTTTTTAATTGAAACTGGTTTGAAAATCGATTTTAAAAACTGAATTTAAAAAACCGATTTTTACTAAAAATCGATTAACCGGTTTTTGATATCTGGCGATTTCCCGCAATACTAGTAATACATAAAATAATGTTGTGATTAACTATTGAATTCAAATTTGCCTGCACATTTGCCATGTATAAGTGCTTAATACCTACTTTACTTTTGTCATTAAATCCTAGAGTAAAACCAAAATAGTCTCTTCCTTACTTTACTTGTATCATCACTTAACAACGAAAACATAGCCTCCATAACGGCAAGGCACTAGTCGTTTTATATTTCCAAATGTTAATGAAAGAGAAAAAAAAAGGATTGACTCTTCAAAACGAAGACTTTCTGTTGTTTAAATTGAAAAAGTTTGATACGGTAGTTCTCCTGCGTGTCACTTGCACGTTGAAAAATAAATGTATCATATTCTTGTAGCAACAATTCCGCCAAATGCTAATTGAGGTTAAGTTCCCAGTATATTCATATTAAGATATCATACGCAGGGTAGGTCTATTATTTATTGTGCTGTCATAGCTAAGTAACATGGTAATCATCTCAATCCATAATTAATGTAAAATGAACTTACCTCAATCTTTTATTTGCAAGACAAAATGAAAAGACACACCATTTACATTCATGCGTTGAAGCCATCAGTGTAGATGCCGCACTTGTATTCAAACTGCGTACCTCAAACGCTTGCGCGTTGTATTAGTCGACGGCTATGTAATGCAATTCTCGTAACGGTTTAATATTTGATCAAGCGACACAATGTAATGCAATGTTAAAAAAAAAAACATTTTGTTTCATCAAATAACAGATCATTATATATATATATAAATCAGTAAAATGGCAATTATGTTGAATGCTAGTGCTTGCTTTTCGTTTATTTTATTGCGTTTTTTTTTTTTCCTTTATTGTTAGATACATACCAAACAAATCCCTTTTTACCTTTTTATACAAAAATATTTTACTGTTGTTTGATTTAGTTTGTAAATACTACTTAGTGTTTATGATATTCAGGGAAATTGTGAAAAATAAAGTTTCTTCGATTAGTAAAATTAATTAAATAAATCAATGTAAACATACCCCGGATGTTCCATTTAAAATAACAAAGTTAGGGATGAATAAAATTCACAAAGTTTGTTCGCCAGCAACTAAATCTATAAGCTCTTTTCTTGCAACGAGTATGCTTTCATGGTACTGCGGGATGCACGACAAATTGACACATTCAAAAAAAATCACCAGCTACCTAGATTAAATTTAGGTAATGACAATTTACTTAGACCACCTAAAAAATCCAAATAACTTAAAAACTAGTGGAGATAGGTATAGGGACTCCTAATACTGATTTAAAGAAAATAAAAATTTCTATCTATCAAAGTAAAATATACTGGGTGTTCCATTTAAAATAACAAAGTTACGCACGAGTAAAGTTCACAAACTTTGACTTAGATACTTGAACATCCTGTATACCAGTAGAAAACGTTGAATGTCGCATTCAATCAGCCAAAGGATCTGCCATTTACGGTTTTCATTTCACTTCTCGAAATTAATTCGTTTCCGAGATACTAGACTTTTTTTGCAACATTGCTTTTTTTAAACAAATTGAAATAACTCATAAACTATAAAAATTAGTTATAGGGAACCTTAAATAAAATTGTTCTAGTTTTTAGTGTACACTTCAAAATGCCATAAAATACAGGGCTTCCATTAAGAAAACGTAATTTGATGTCTGCTAATGGTGGAACACCCGTATGCATATTTTTAAATTGTAGATCTGGTCCACCTACATATATCCTAATATACAATATTTCAAAAATTGTTACCATTTGACCACCAGAGACCACGGCGTTACCGCTGTTACACCCTGTATATAATCTTCATAATTCCATTAATTATAACTAAAAGCTATAAAAATAATTACCTGTTGATGCAAGTGATCCAAGCCGCACACGACCTCGGCGGCGTAGAACCTCGCCCTGTTGATATCCAGCCCCGGATCCCCGCCCATATTATAGATGTGGAACTTCAAATCACCCCCATTCATGATGGTTAGAACCAGACATAACGCGTCCTTGGTCTCGTAAGCGTAGGCTAAATTCACTACGAACCTAGAGTTGATCTTCTGCAGAATCTGCTTCTCCAACAACACCATGGCCTCACCCTTCCTCTTCTTTATTCTCTTCTTCTCCAACTTCTTGCAGGCGTACATCTTACCCGTAGCACGGACCTGTAATCGTTTTTAAAGTCTAAAGAAACATCTAACAAAGATCAACGGCAGAAAGTTTCAGGTTATATGGAACTATTATAAATAATAGTGTTATGAGCGCGAATAATGCAATAAAACAAATTCCTTCCATTTGGAAGTTAAAGAATGACATTCAAAAGGATATTTGAAGAATTTAAAAGAGATGGGAAATCCGAGAGAATATAGAACATGAATGTGTGTAAAAGACCTGCGATAGTGGATAAAGCACAAGTGCAATAAGAAATAGCATTGGGATCTGCAATTACAATTTATCTCGCTGAAAAATTATAAAGGATAGTCGCTCCACCCGCAATCAGTAAACGATTAAAATACCTGATAACTGGGGAGGGCGGAATATATGCAATGTGCATATATTTGCATATTTTAACAAATTTCACAAAAAATTGCTTATTTCGGCAAAAATAAAATTTGTGTGCATATTTTTATGTTTTTCGTTTTATCAAAAGATTAAGTGTAAAAGGTGGGTAGGTTTTGTCGACTCACCCGTTTTATTATTATATGGTTTATTGCCGGCATTTATTGGGTGTTTAGGAATTTCCAAATAATCAGCTTGCCTAATGGAGAGCAGATGTGGTCTATTCTGTTGTATTTATATTGTATATAGTTTGTCGAATAGATTCCAGTGTGAAAAGAGTGATTTCGAAAAATTTTTATTTTCAAACGCCTGAAATGCCGAAAGCCGCTTCCGTGGATTAAAAAAATTTCCGAGTTGGAGTTTAGTGGGGATAAAGTGTTTTGTAAAGTTTGTGCAAAATCATTGTTTGGTGAAAAAGAAGTCTCAAATTGATCAACACTTGAAAACAGCTATGCATAAAGCTAAGTTGCAGAAAAATAAATCTGTGCCTGTTCAGCAGTGTGTGCAAACCGCATTTCAAAATGTCAAACAAAAGAGTGAAAAGGAGGTGTTTCATCAAGACTTATGCAAAGCTTTAGTCGCAGCAAATATACCTTTGAAGAAACTGCAAAATACACAATTCAGAGATTTTTTGCAAAAATATTGTGATCAAAACATCCCTGACGAATCCACACTTACAATTAGAAAGAAGAATGTGCAAACAGTATACGAAACCGTAATGGGAGAAATTAAAGTTTCACTGGGCGAATGAACATTTATATTATATTGTTGATGAAAGGACAGACTCATGTGGTCGATATATCACACATCTTATGATTGGAGGGTTTCAAGAAAATGAGCCATGGAAACCATATTTAATATCTTCTAAACAGTTAGACAAAACAAACCGTAACTCGATTTATTCAGCAGTCTCTATCAACTTTTTTTTTACCAAATCCAGTTCCAGTAAAGAAGTTTTTAGTGTTTTTGTCTGACGCAGCGCCGTATATGGTTAAAGTAGGCCAAAACTTAAAAATATTTTATCCCAATATGGTACATGTCACTTGTCTTTTACACGGGATAAACAGAGTTGCAGAAACTATTAGAATAGCATATCCCTTGGTGAACAAATTAATTTCAAATGTAAAGAAAGTGTTTTTTGAAAGCACCTCTAAGAGTGCAGATTCAATAGAGAGAAATTGCCAGGAGTTTGTGTTACCTCCAGAGCCCGTAAGTACTCGATGGGGAACGTGGATTAAGGCCGCGATATTCTACGCAGACCATTTTGAAGCCATTAAAGACATAGTTTTAGATTTAGAAGACAATTGTAGTGGCAGTGAGCACAAGAGAGGTGGGCTTGAGATTATAAATATCATTAAAGTAAACGATAAATAGTAATGGACCGTAGTACTAACCTTGTGGCCACACCTTTTGTTATGGTCATGTTATCTGAAAGAGCAGCCTCATTTTTAATTTAACATGCACTTTTTGTTTACGCTCGTTTAAGTACGATGGAAACCAAGCTAAAGCGTTACCTCTCACTCCATAGTGCTCAAGCTTCTGTAAAGTATGGAATGGGTTTATGCTATCAAAACGCTTTTGACAGATCTAATAAGTAAGCAAAAGGTATTTGTTTATTCTCCAAGGCATTTAAAATTCCGCTTGTTAGTTCGAAAAGTGCAGTTTCCGTATTTTACCCTTAATAAGCCATGCGACATTTGTTTATAATGTTAAACTTATTGAGAAACCCCCAACAATCGGTTGTATGCCTACTCTTTCAAATAATTTAGAAAAACTTGTTAATAGACTAATAGGTCTGTAGTTTTTCAAATTGTCTACATCACCGGATTTATAAATTGGAACAACCACAGTTTGTTTAAGTGAATCCGGAAAAGTTCCAGTTAAAAAGACTCATTTATAATGTGTGCTATGGTTCTACGAAACTGAATAGCATTTTTTAAGAAACTACTGGTATATTGTCAATACCCACGATCTACAGTTCTTTAAGGATTTAGATATTACTTGATAGTTCATTTGCATCTGTTGGTTGAAAGTAAAAAGAATAAGGGTTATTACTTGTATTTAAATTGGAATCAAAGTATTGTGTATGAGCTGTGAATTTCTCTGTAGTGAGAAAAGAATGGTTGAACTGATTAGCAAGATTTTTAAGATTGAAACAAGTAGGGTGGGTAGAACCAGTACTCCCACCAATGTGAGAACGAACAACACGACAAATGTCCCTAGTTGGGTTAGCTGATGGTCATGATAATCTCGCTTCGAATCAATTATTGCGTTGTTATATATGGTCTTATAAAATATGTAAGTATCTTTAAAATCTGGATTGCGAGCGCTTATTAACTGTAACGAACTGACTGTGTTCCTGAGATCTAAGATATCCTTAGGCGGCTACCAACAGTCAACAGATTTGAATGGGACTTTCCTTACTGGAAAGTGAGCATTAAAATATCTCAGAAACACAGTCAGAAAAATGTTAAATTTTTCATTAGTATGTGAATGTGTTGGTATCATTAATCAAATCTTGAGCCTCGTTTAGATATTGTGATTTCCTCAGAATCACTGTTATTTGACCTTTATCAGCATTCATTACTAGTAGTGGGGTCATCTTCCTTAGAGATTTCAAAAATTTTGAAGTTAATAAATAATGTTTATGTAAGAGTGAATCTAAGGAAGTGTTAGGTGCGCTCTTAATAAGATGGTTGGTAACAATATTTGTGTTTACCAGGAAAAGAAAATCCAATCTTAGAACCATAAAACTGGATGGGCAAAATATAGAATGGAAAGCAGAAGTTAAATATCTAGGCCTTACCCTAGACAATAAACTTCTATGGAACAAACATGAATTTGAAGTAACCAACAAGGCCAAAAGAGCGCTGATGGTGTGCAGAACATTTGCAGAAAAAATTGGGGATGCAACCCAAAAATACTGCTTTGGATGTATACAGCGATAGTGAGACCGATCATCACCTATGCATCATAGCATGGAGCAAAGAACTAATCTGGCCACGCGAAAACTAACCTCTCGAAAGTGCAAAGGATTAGCATGTGTATGCATAACGGGGCTATGAGAACCTGCCCAACAGCAACTATTGAAGTAGTATTGGATCTGCCCCTCCACATAGAATAGAGGGTGTGCGAAAAGAACCGCACTAAGAATGGTCAAGGAAGGAATGATTAGGCATAGGCTCAATCTCCTGACGTGATCAAACTGGGATAGCCCCGGGATGATATGTTAAAAAAATTTAGCTTTTGTGAAAGAATTCACCATAAACTACGTAACAGGAGCGAGTGGGATCATAACACCATCTTGAACTTGAATAGAAATGCCATCAAATGGGTAGACTGATGGCTCCAAAACGCAGAAGGAACTGGAATAGGAATATATGGGCCTAGAACTACTATTTCGAAAGCTTGGGAAAAATACCCAAGTATATTTCAGGCGGAATACACGCTAGTGGAAGATGTGTTCAGTTCAATATGGATAGGAACTATCGGAAGCAGGAGATTATCATCATGTCTGATAGTCAAGCAGCATCAAGGCGCTGAGCTCATATGAAATCAGTTCCAAGTTGGTCTGGGAATGCCTAGGGAAACTAAATGAGCTAGGCAAAAGAAATAAAGTAACCCTCCTGTGGTTCCGGGTCACACAGGAGTGGAAGAAACGAATATAACGATAACCTCGCAAAAAAAGGGGCTGGAATGCCTTTTGTTAGGGCCTGAAACCTTTTGCGGGTTAAGTAGCAGTACAATACTGAGAAACTAAAATGGAAATGGAGCAGAGAAAATCCAGTTACTGGAAAATCTCCAGGGAATGAGGCAAAGTAAAATTCTTCTGGGAACTTATAACCAGAAGAGGTTTACAGAATGCATCAACCTGAGTAAGAACAATGTTACTTTGAGGCCGTTGTAGACTGAAAGGACACCTGAGTAAGCTTGGGTTGGAAAAAGATCCTGAATGCAGATTTTGTGGGGAACAGGATGAAACATCCATCCACCTCCTCTCAAACTGCGTAGCACTGTGCAACCCGAGGGCATTGTACTGGGCGTGAGAAATCGAAGAGGGAGACTTACCTAGACTGGGCCCTCTGACATCTACACTTTTTAAAGGAATAGGATTGGAAGGCCACTGTAAAGCAGCAAGACATAGGGGACACAATATATCTTTAAGGTCGCAGTGTCACACGCACTCCTATAATACATACATACAACAATATTTGTGACTCTTAATCTGAGAATGTCTTTGGTATTATTAGGTGTAAACTCAATAATATTCTCTAGCTCTGATATTCTCTACCCACATGGACGTCTGTTTTTTCTGATAGGTAAGCCAAACTTACTGCCTAATGATCAAGTCAGCCACGTCACTGGGGATAGCTACGTTTGATAAATTAACAAGTCATTTGTCATTAAATTTAATACTTTATACTCTGCTGGGAATTTGGAAATGTTATTTAAATCCACTGACAAATGCTTTGTTAATTTATCAAACGTAGCTATCCCCTATTAAAAATTATTATTTATTTAAAAAATAAACAGCAGGGAAACACACGCTATTACAATAACAAATAAATATGTACACATATTTTCATACAACAATTTGTACATTCGCAATTGTGCTGAATATTTACTTTTATCAACCGACTAGAACTTTAACCTCGACCCCGATGAAAGGTTAAACAAGACGGTTTATCGTAGTTATCGGTACTATTTTTCTATTGATGTCGAGTGCTTACGAATTAACGTTGAAAATGGAAATGAATTACTGCAAATTTGTTATTACAGCCTTTACATCTACAAAAGAGAATGTTTTGAATCGATAAATGGAAAATAAAATAAGTATTAATTTTGTTTCGATACAATTTGTTTAACAATTTGTCAATTGTTATTTTAAATTAAAATAATGCTGTTACGGAGCAATGCGTAATTTCAAATGCGTTTTTAAAAATATGTTAAAGCATTATTACATCAATTCTTGTTGCTAAGTTTATGTATTAAATTTTAAAATTACTTAAAAACAAAAGACGGAAGAATAGCTTTAAAAAATATTGTTTTTACTGTTTTGTTCTGTAGGTTAAACTGAATTCCCATTATATTTTTGCAATAATATACCAAAAAATTTACTTACATATATGTATAATTTCTATGTGAAAAAATAAAATTTGATTTTTCAAAAAAAGGATTTTTTTTTCAAAAATTACTTGCTTAGTACCGTAAAGTGGGGCAATTCCGATCAGTTTTATGTGTTATTTCTGAGCTGCAATTATTATTATTGATCGAAAAAAATTGAAAAAATGTATATATAAATCATTACATCTTTTAGCTACACATACCATCATGTATATTAACCAATGTATTAAAACACTATTTTTTTTAATCATCAAGTGTGATCGGTTTTGCCCATAATAGGGGCAATTCTAATCACCCATCTATTTTCTTATAAAAACCGATTGAAAGCTACACGAGGTAAATCCGATAACAAAAATTTGAATTAAAAAAAGAAACTTACGGAATAAAGAAAATATGTATATATGAAATGGCAAACAGATAAATAATGACATAAACTATAATAATTCAATAAACTAAAACTAAAACAAATTTCATTCAACGCGCTTCCCTCTCAGTTCAAAACGTAGCTCCCCTTCTATGACCAGCTGGATAATTTGGTTTTTGGAATTTCCTAAATTTCGTCAACTTGGGGAAATACAAAAGTCATCTTTCTCTCCTTAGAAACTACGGTTCTTTAAAGTATTCTGAAGTATATAATAATAATAATAATAATTCATGCTTCGCATCCCCAACAGCTTTCGCCAATTACAAGTAATGATATAGTACCCCATTATTTCTGATGCTTTCATAATGATGAAGTGTTCTATTTTACTGTCCTGATAGCGCTTTGGAAGTATTTGGGGTTATATTGCTGTCTCCATCAGGCCAAATTTTTTTTATAGTTTCTCACCATAATTTTCAATAAAACCAACGTAGAAACATGAGTATGTCATATTTCTACGTTATTCTATGAGCATGTTCTTTGTTCTTTTACTTTTCAAACTGATCGGTATAACCCCATGAGGTATTAATTTTCTCCCAACACTCTCATAAAGTCAAAAAAAGAAACGGTGAAGAATGAATGACAATTGGATTCTTTCACCTTATCCCTTTTCGAAAATTCGCTTAGTCTAGTGGATTCCCCAGTAGTAGTTTGTCCGTCTGAATGAAATATTACTCGTTTCATTCCATCGGAAATATTTTTTTAACACAGAAACTTTAATGCAATACTTAAAAGCCAGTTAGTTATATATGTTATAAACAAAGTTTATTAAATGACTGTGTTGCAAAACTTTCTTATCCTTTCCATAGATGCCAGACTAAATAATTGCCGTAAAATCAGGATTGATCGATTTTACCCCATGCGATCGAAATTGCCCCACTCTATGGTATAATCAATTGAGTTGATTTACTATATGTTCTGATTACTTATTCATTCTACCCCAACTGGTATGTCGATGAATTATAACAGATAACCGTTTTGTCGCATCAGGTAAGCCGATCAATTATAACGGATAGCCGTTCAACCCCAACTAGTAAACTGATGAATTAAAACGGATAGCCGTATCGTTGTAACGGGGAAGCCGATCAATTACAACCGATAGCTGTTTAGGGATAAAATGTAATTTCAGATCCCTAAGCTATTTCTTGCTGGGATTTCGTGCTCATTTACTAGGGATAAGTGATTTTGCCGAAGTTTACCAAAAGTCCGGGTTTTGATAAAACCTTTTATAATTTCTTTTTAGCGCCTAAGAAGTATGATACATTTATGGTAAGGAGAAGTTTTATAAAGGACGATTTCATTTTTGAAATGATTGATTTAATTTTTCGTAACTCCAGAGTGTGTTTCTCTTAACTTTATTTTTTTTTTTCTAGCAACGCCCGCAAGGAAGAGTACACCTTCATTACATTACTAAATATTTTTTCATTAATGGGATGAATTATTTTTATTATGTATACAGGGGTGTATCAAGCAAAAAGTAAATTTTGCTTGGGTGTTAACTACACGACATATAAAGCACAAACCCACCGAAACCGGGTTTCATCATTATATATATGTATATATCAGCACTGCGAGCCTAGGAGGCCCATGGCTTCATTAGTAATATTCTTCCATCTGTTTCTATCCTTCGCTACTTCTTTCCATCTTGCTATCCTTAAGTGTTTATATCCTTTTCCACTTCTGTCCTCCACCTTCCCTTGGCCTTCCTCTCCTCCTCTTTCCGCCAACTGTCCTTGCCATTATCATTTTTGGTATTCTTGACCTCCAACATCCTTTCTATATGTCCCATCCATCTCAGCCTCTGCGCCTTCACCACCCCACTATATTTTACTTCTCCATAAGTTCATTCAATTCTTGATTTGTTCTTCTCACCCATATCTCTCCTTCCCTCTCCCTCCAAATATTTTTCTCCAAACTTCCGCTCCACACAGCTAGCCTTGCTTGCTCCGCTTGTTTAGTGTCCAAGTCTCACACGCATACAAAACTACTGGCTTATTACCGTTTATTATATCCTTATCTTCAGTTCCTCGATACATCTTTCTTCCTTAACATTCGATTGAGTACTGCAATACATTCTATTCACTGCCATTAATCTAGCTTGAATTTCCATTTCTACCCGGCTTTCTAGTTATTGTCGTTCCTAAGTATGTAAATTTTCTAACCTCCTCGAATTGGTATACCCTCCATTCTCCGTGTCTATTCTTAGATATCCTCCTTTCTAAATTCCTTATCAGGCCATTCCATATATTTGTCTTCTCTCATTTATGTATAGTCCACCTTCTGCCTTTGTTCTTCTAATCTTTTATGATCTTCTTAATTCTTCCTTGCTTCTGGTCAATACAACTAAATGGTCAGCAAACGCCAAGCATTGATGTCTTCTCTGGTATAGAATCCCCGACCTGTTAATTTCCGCCTTCTTATAACTCTTTCCAATACAAACTGAACAGTATCGTCGAAAGGGATCACCTTGCCTAACACCCGTTAATTTCGAATTTTTGAGTTGCTCTGCTGTTTATTCTAACCATACCCTCTGTCCCTGTCAAGGTTAATTATCATCCTTATTAGTTTTATTGCTAACCCCAATCTGTTCCAACGACCTGTACAGTTCCTCTCTCCTTATTCCTCGATGCCTGCATAAAATCAAATAGCGCCATTGTTGTTTTCCATACTCTTGACTTTCCGCTTGTATTTCCCTCAACACAAAGATCTGATCTACCGTACCTCTTCCTTGTCTGAAACCACACTGATATTCCCCTAATTCCTCTTCTGCCCTTTCCATTAGTTTGTTCTTAATGTGTATTGCCATTATCTTGTATACTATATTCAAGAAAGAAATACCCCTATAAATTCGACATTCCTTCCTATCTCTTGTTTTCTACAACGGACATATTACGCAACGACCATTCTTTAGGCTCTGTTCTTTCTCATCATTAAAGAATAAAAAAAAAGTAAAATTTAAGCCAAAAAATCTTAGTTCGGGCCTATAGCAAGGAAACGTCATGTTAAGCACCGCTAAACGTGGTATTATGTATAAATACATTGCACTCATTTAGTATTATTCTTAATGGTATGCCGTAAGTTCATTTAACGTCATTCTGAATAAAAAAGCCAATCGCCAGTTGCCCTTGTGAAAATAGCAAAATTGAGGCATTTTAAATTTCTTCTTTTTATAAAATAAACATTCTTTTTTGTTAAGAGCATTCTACGTAAGTCTACAAAGTATTATTTTAATATCCTGATAGACGTTCGAGTTTCACCGATATGCGACTTCAGTAGTTACAAAAAAACGTAATATTTTTCTTTGCTTTGTCGAATCGAGAGTTAGTTATTAATAAACGTACCACATGAATCTGAGTTATTTCTTTTGGATTTATTTAATCATATAACGCAAATGAATTGAATCGAATTACACAGAAATAAGGATAGATACAGAAACTTTGCAAACACGCCTTTTTACTATATGATATCGCGCGAAAATGAATCTATACATTCCCGCGCTTTTTGCCGATGCATTCAAGCTTCGATTTCTTTATATGAAATCATGATGGTCCTGAAAAGGATCGTTTTTTCGAGACGGAAGAAATTTAAATAAAATGTCGAAGTGGCTTGCACTCCAAGCGCGATCCACACAAAACTAACAGCGGTAATGGCTGAATGATAGTGGTATGTGGGGTAATACTCGGACAGCATTTAGGTTGGGCACAGGTGCGCTCTAGCCCACGCATTTAAAAATATTTTTTTCTCGTTAATGCTTACAGATAGACCCCCTGTGCATCAAGACTTTTTGATTGTATATGATTACAGATGCTACATATTATTATATTTACCTCAATATCTGATACACCGTGTATATATTTTTAATTATTAAATATTTGTTTGTACCAGAGTAGATTGACGCTTAGGGGACAGATTACTTTTGAAACAATTGATTTAATGTTTTGCAATACCAAGATGCATTTATGCAGAGAAAGCACTATTTTTCAAATGATTAATTTATTTTTTACAACATAGCAGCCTGCAGTGGACGAGGCGAAAGGATATTAATATTTTTAGGGATTAAATGAATAAATTGACTAAAAGATCGCCCATTTTTGCCCCCTGGTTGTTGAGCTATTCCTTGTCTTAGAGCCCAGATGGTGATAATAGCTTTATTGACAACAAATAAAAAAATTGTATTAAAAATGTATATAATATTGGTAATTGGTAATTTTTGGTGAGTATTACAAATAAAACTAGGTATAACATATGGTCAAAGACGTATAGTCCGCTGACGTACTATAGAGCGGCGCTACTGTAGCTTCTTCGCGTGGCAGTTTAAAAAGCGGCGGGCAGAGACGTACGAAAATAAGCAGTGGACCAAGCGAACTATGTACTTGATATGGAAGCACTTGAGTATTACAGCTGTGGGTAATTCAGAAATCTATTTCTATTGTCAGTAACGTATATAATACGCGTAAATAATCGCAGCAAATATGAATTCTACCCTGGCATATAAATAGTAAGATAGTCTGAGACTCGGATGCTAGGTGTATAGTTTTGCGTTTTATATTTATCCAAGTTATTTACAGGATGAATATATGTTTGGAGAGTTGTCTTTATGAATCCATCTATTATACTTTATCGCTATTTAATTAACGTACTAAACAGAGGTACGCTATAATCGATGATTTTTATTGATGATTTATAAAAATCAATTTTATGATTTATTATAAAAAGTCTGCAATTGCACTTGTTGCATACCTATAAAATTCTATACATTATGTCATTTTCAAAGCAATGAGATTTCCTAAAAGCAGCGAACGAAAAAAAAAAATGAAAATCTTTTAGAAATTGTAAATGCAGGAAATTTGAATTTTGCTAATTCTCTCCTTTTTTTCTATCTTTTATCATTTTGTTACTACAAATATATAGTTTGACAGTTTAAACCATTATAATATTGTACAATAATATAATGTCCAACAATTATATTTCTATATTGATTCTACAAAAACGAACAGAAAAAGTTCAAGACGACAAAACTATGTCTGATCTAGCGTACTTGTACTGACACTTGATAAAAACAAAAAAAGGAAAATACTAAAAGTGCAACCAGATATATAATGATGCATATTTTTTTTGTAAAGACCCTCCAGTAAGCCAATTCAAATTTCGCGCAGTTATTTCAGGAACTTCAACATTAAAAGCATGAAGTTACCTACGATTGTATACATTATGTTTTTGAATCCTTAAGTTGAAGCTTACAAAAAATTGCGAAGATTTAAATTTGTGTTACTGGCTGCGATTGAAACTTGTACGTAATGTTAAGTTACATTATAAGCAAAATGATAAAAAAAAAATCTGTTCGATACGCCATCGACTATCCTATGAAAACAAAAACAAAATTTGGAAACAAAATAGAGCTTATGTTTTCAAAGATCATAGTAATCTGAAGTGAATTGTTTAAAAAAGAAAAATTATAGTTTTATGATAACTTGCTTTAATAGTTTCTGATATTTCAGTTTTTAGCAAAAATCAATCTTTCGCTGTAACTGCAGATATATTGACAAGGATAGCAAAAAAAAAACATAATTATATACAAGAAACAAAGATATATTAAATGTCAACTAGTCCGCACTAAAAAGCAAAATATTTTATCACACGAATAAATCAAACAGTGGTATAGATATAATATGTGCTATAAAAAGTTAACAGGCAATTGGACGAAAAAATAAAGCAAATATTCCGTGTGTATAGCTCGCTTAACACAAAAATGTTTTATCATTATAAAACGAATAATCCATGAGCCAATATATTTTGTGATCTGTTTTATTACTAACTGTATACTGTTTTGACTCCCTATATTCATTTCATAATAATTTGCGAAATGACAATTCATTGAATGAACGCTCTACCAACTTCACTGCGCGCGCAGTTAACCACTTTCATTCGTCTCACACCGACTCATTCGGTATCTTATATTTTTACGCGTTTGTGCAACGGAAAATTCCACACGTTTAATCAAGTCAGATTAAGTTTAATATGTTTGGTCGTATTACTTTTCAAAATCAGCTAGCGGACATTATGTACCCAGCGGAAATGATTTTTTGCGTATATATATTTATATGATTGTATACTAAAGCTATGTTGATTAAAAACAAGACTGCCACGGACGGCTTCCACTGTTTTTGTTCCCATTTCGATCGAATATATGAAAAACATATTTTGATTAGCACATCGGTTATGATTTTTGTTCACAGATTATTTCGTATCAGATGCAATGTATTTGAGTAAATTCTACAATTAATTCCGACTATCACAAAATAGGGGGGGGGATACACTTACCCGTGTTCCCATAGTTATAACGTAAAAAACGATAAGGAATTGAAAACGATGACCAAAATACAAATAATAAGAGCACATCCATGCACACATCTTCGCTAACTTTTCTATTTATATTTACTTATCTAATTAGGTTAATTTAGTGAGTATTTACTCGTTATGTGCGTATGCTTGCATACATATACGTACGTGGATCCGTCAACTCCCACCTTTAATGATCGTTATTGTTACAACATCACACACACAACACACGTACGACTCATTCATTAGGCCGGGCAAAATATTTGACGTGTGTGAGAGGACTAATATTAACGTCTGTACACGTTCTAATAAATGAAGACCGCAAACAATGACGACGATAGAATGGGGGTCAAACGTTTTCGTTGTGCAAGGATTGAATGTGGGAAAGGTGATTTATATATGATTTACGGAATCAAAAACGTTGTTCAAGTTATATGTTATATTTGGCATAGAATATTGAGTGTTTTAATTTACTTTTTTTATAAACAGCAAACAACACATTATTAGTAATGAATAATTTATGAGACAATCTAATTAACGCAAGTGCAGGAATATCTACAATTATGGATGTGTTAAATACTGATATAAATGTGATGTATTAAAGTAGAAGGTGGTGTTACACTGCGACCTAAAACAATCTATTGTCTTCCCTATTCTTGCTGCTTTACAGCTGGCCTTCCAATCTATTCTTTTAAAAAGTGTAGGATGTCAGAGGCCATCTAGGTAAGTCTCCCTTCGATTTCACATGTTCCAGGTGAATGCCTCCGAGTTGCACAGTGCTACGCAGTTTGAGAGGAGTGATGGGTGTTTCATCCGTCCCCCACAAAATCTACATTCAGGTTCCTGTCCTAATCAAGCTTACTCAGGTGTCCTTCAGTCTACAATGGCCTGAAAAGTATCCTGTTAAAAAACAACATTGTTCTTACTCAGGTTGATGATCTGTAAACTCTTCTGGTTATAGAGTCCCAGAAGAAATTTACTTTGCCTCATTCCTGAGATTCTCCAGTAAACTGGATTTTCTCTGCTCCATTTCGTTTTAGTTTCTTCAGTATTGTACTGCTACTTAACCCGAAAAGGTTCAGGCCTATAAAAGGCATCCAGCCCTTTTTTGCAGTAGCGTTAATTCGTTTTCCTCCAACTCCTGTGTGACCAGAACCCACAGGAGGTTACTTTATTTCTTTTTGCCTAGCTCATTTAGTTCCCTAGGCATTCCAGACCATCTTGGAACTGATTTCATATGATCCAGCGCCTGATGGCTGCTTGACTATCAGACATGATGATAATCTCCTGCTTCGATAATTCATCTATATGAACTGGACACATCTTTTAATAGCGTATATCTCCGCTAAATATACTGATATTTTCCAAGCTTTTCGAATATGTGGTTCTAGGCCATATATTCCTATTCCAGCTCCTCTGCCGTTTTGGAGCCCTCAGTATACGATTTGATGGCATTTCTATTCAAGTTCAGAAGTGTTTAGGATCTCACTCGCTCCTGTTACTCAGCTTGATGATGAATTCCTTCACAAAGCTGATTTTTAAACATATCATACCCGGGGCATATCCCAGTTTGATCACCGTCAGGAGATTGAGGCCTATGCTAATCATTCTTCCTTGACCAATTCTGAGTGTGGCCGCGCCCTACTATACAATATGGAGGGGGGAAGATCCAATACTACTTCAATAGTGCTGTTGGGCAAGTTCATAGCCCGTTATGCATACACATGCTAATCTTTGCACTTCGAGTTAATTCTCGGTGGCCAGATTAGTTCTTTTGCTCCATGCTACTGATGCATAGAGTGATGATCGGTCTCACTATCGTTGTATACATCCAAAGCAGTATTTTTGGTTGCATCCATTTTTCCCTGCAAAGTTTTGCACACCATCAGAGCTCTTTTGGCCTTATTGGTTACTTAAGTTCATGTTGTTCATAGAAGTTTATTGTCTAGGGTAAGGTATTTACATCCGTTCCAATATATATTTTGCCCATCCAGTTTTATGGTTTTAAGATTGATTTTTTTTCTCTGGTAAATGCTACTAGGTTGTCTTAGTGGGATTGACATTGAGTCCCATCGATTGACACATCTTCTTGTGAAGTTCAATCTCTTTGGAACTATGTCACAGAGGATATTCTCAAATTTACTCTGCGTATATTGACAATATCATCAGCATCCTTTGACAAGGTATGCTAGATCGTCAGTCCGCATAAGAGTTCGTCTATATTAGGCTCACATAAGTGGGATGTAACTCCCCTGTGGGCATCTCTGCGTCGTACTAACACGAGATGGTCTAATCCACACCTCCCTCACCGACTGGTAGACAGTAGCTGCGACATCCATTCTAGAAGTCACGCCGTCTACCCCTATTAATTAATGCTTTTTTGACAGACTCGTGTGGAGTGTTGTCAAAAGCCCCTCTATGTCTGAGAAGCGCACACTACGGTTTCTTATTCTTCAGGGAATCTTGGATTTGTCCGTCAGCTCCACTAATGCAGTCTCAGTGGATGCCTGTTTGATAGCGTGCTGACAGGGTGCAATGGCACCCGCTCCAGATGTCTGTTCTGATATAGTTACTACGCTTTTCCACCGTTTTCAAAAAGAATGATGTAAGGCTGATAGGTCTGTGGGATTTAGGTGCGTAATGTCCTTTTCCCTGCTTTTGGTATGAAGGTAACTTATGCCCTTCGCCAAGCTTCTGGAATGTACCCCAACTCCCAGACTAACTTGGCTTATCCGAATCATGTGAGGAAGGAGTTCTTCCTGCCCTTTCTGAAGTAAGACTGGAAAATCCCGTCTACTCCCGGTGTTTTTGAACGGCTGAAAGGTATTCATGGCCATTTTTCAACCTTTTCGCCTGGCTTCTTTATTTGGTCTTCTATATATCTCGGAAGAATTTCCGAGGTCCCACTTTGCTTTCGGGAAAGTGAGTCTCTAGAAGAAGGAGAGCTCTTTCTTCTTCATTTCAGTGAAGCTTCCATCGGCTTCTTAGTGCATTCCTGAATCGATTCTACCCTTCGCTAATTACTTGTGAGTGCGCAGCGGTAGGTTTTGAATCGATTTCCTCGCAGAACTTTCTGAAGCTATCTCTTTTCGCTTTTCTAATAGTTTATTGTAGGAAGTAAGCTTCTCGGTGTAACTCTGCCAATCCCCGTTACGCTTGGCCTTAATATAAATAGGAGAAGCTGATGAAATAATAATTTTCATTTGATAAAAATTAATTCAGACACGCACAATACTAAACCGCTCTCGTCAACAGACAAATAAAATGTCCCTATTCGTCTCAATTTATTTTTCTTGGGGCTGGCAGTTTGGCCGAGGAGGAAGAGTACATCATTGCCAAACTTGTGAGTCAAGCAACAATATGCGGTACCGGTTGTTGGTTGGGTGACCATTTGGACAACACTTCTCAGCGGTTCGGTACTGTAAGCCAAAGCCCTTCAAAGCCTAACTTTTTGATGCAGCCTATTGCGGCTTTAATCAATAGATCGTTTAATTATGGCATTTCCCAGTTATTTAAAGAAGTGAAAGTTCTGCCTTTACATAAAAAAGATGATATACAAGATTTAAATAACTACAGGCCTACTCCCCTTTTGTCAGTTTTATCCAAAATAATGGAAAAAATTATATGTGAGAAATTAATATCTTTTTTTTAATTACGCTAAAATTTTTAGTTCACAGCAGCACGGTTTCTAAAAATCGTTCTACTGAAACTGCCATGCTTCACTTCATAAATTTACTGTACAATGAAATTAACGAAGGAAAAAGTGCATTGGTGTGTTTATGGATTTAAGTAGAGCTTTTGACCTGGTCGAACCATTCATATATTATTGAGAAACTTTATATCTACGGCGTTCGCAGAAAATTATTACAATGGTTTACTACCTATTTGCTAAAATAGTTCACAGGTTGTTGAAAATCGCGGATGTAGATCAAACACTTTGCATATTAAGAGAGGTGTCCCTCAAGGATCTGTTCTTGGGCCCTTCATTCATTAGGGTGGGCACTTAATGTCCTTATCACTCAGTGCCCACGCTAACTTTAATGAATGAATTCTTGGGCCCTTGTTATTTGTTGTTTGTGAACGATCTGCTAACAACAACTGCAAAAGGCAATACTGCGATGTATGCTGACGACACCACTTTCTTGGTGTCTGATCGTAACAAGAAGGATTGACACACAAGGAATTGTATATGCAGTTTTTTGTATGTTTATTGCTCTTATTAATGTTTGTTGATCTTATCTGATACCTGTATGGTCTACGAGATCAATCAACTATTATTATTATTAATATTTGTTTGAATTCAATTCGGTAGCGTCACATCTATCGAAATGCATGGACAGATAACGGAGTTCGATCCAATGGATTGTTAGGGACATTCGATTTTGAAAATCGGTGAAATCATTTGTGGCTATTTGAGGGTAATTGTGGCAGGCAAATAAAAAAAAAAATGATACAAAAACAACAAGGAGTTTTAAAAAGTTCAATGGGACACCCCGTATAAGAAAAAAACATAACCTAGCTTTATCTAGGTTCCGACTTCCTCTTGTGTTTGAGTAATCGGAAATAACTGTCAAGTTTTCCAATCATCGGTAATATAATAAACTCCTTTTTAATTGCACGTTAAGCTGACATTGATAGCGTAAGAAATAACATTAGAAAGGAGATTTATAGGAATCACGTATACTTAATCGATAATAATTAATAATGTGATTCCTCGAATTAAAAGTAAATTTAAAAAGGTTAAGTGTTCAATAAAGAGCCGATTATAATGTGGATTAATTAGCGTAAGAAAATTGACGATTAGTTTTTGGGTATCTTTACGTACAGATATTTTTGAATATTATAACTGAATCGGTTATTTTAAAAACCGCATATGCGTATCCATAGAAACAATGAGAAAAAAAAGTGTTTTTAAATAATGTCATTTCTACATAAAATATAGGAATACAAAGTAATTAATAAAATTATCGCAATTTTGACAAATTTGGGATAAATGTGGTTTCTAAAACAACTGATTCTATTATAGAACACTCAATCCTTGTTTATACATAATCTCAAGATCCTCAAACACACCGATATAGCATCAATAGTATCTCTTACGCGTTAAAAATGATAAGAAAGTTCTGATACTTTACACGTACCTACCTACATCTCATTTTTGTATGAATGAGAGACTGTAACGTAAGCTGTCATTCAAGGAAATCCTATTAAAATAATGAGTCATGTTTGAAAATAAATTAAATGGATCAATGATGATTTTATAAGCAGATTATGGTGGAATACTTTAATCGCATGTACGCCGAAAGTTTGCAAGCACATGCTCCCAAGATTAGTGTAAATAATTTACATACTAATCGTACATACGAAAACATTAATAGATATCTGGTGCAAAATAAGAAAGTGAAACTATTTCACATGGAGAAAAATTGCATTTGATGTGTATAAAAAAAAAAACAATATTTGTTTTACGACCAATTCTACTTGGATGATGCAAGCAATAAAATGTTTTCTAATATTCATTAATCATTACGCTTCAAAATGGGAAGATATCTGTACACACAATTTTTTTTTTTTTGTAAAATCCTGGACGATTTGGGGACAATTTTGTGCCCTTAAAACCATACTTTTAGAAGTAATATCTCTAACTATAAGTAATTTTTCACAGATTTTTTTCATGTAACCTGGAATATTCATGGTACAATTTCGAAATGTGGATAACTTTTCCAAGATTTGTTCATGTAGTCTGGAATACTCACAAGTAAAATTTCTAAAGCAGTTATAATTTCCATAGAAGTTTTACTTGTTTAAAAGTAAAATTACAAAGAAAACTTCAGTATTTCTAATTGTTTTTAACAAAAAGGAAAAATCTAGCCACCGTATGCAACCGGGCAATTGTTATGATAACAGTTCCTAAGAAATATGTATCTGGCAAGTAATAGATAAATATTTGATAATTATATCTGTCATGTAGAAAACTTATATCGAGTATGGAAAGCTGGTGTAGTGAAATAGGAGAAGCGCCATCTGTACGGCGATTTCTGTACTTGTAGGATATGTTTAACGTATTTGCTACTATAGACCAGAAAACTTCGCTGTTGTATGTTTAGAACATCATGACGTGATGATTTACAGTTTTGTAATATAATTTTGACGGAAATCAACTACTGCTTTATCAGTAACTGTATCGACTTTGTATAAAATAAACAGTTTCTTTAAGGGGAGATCCTGCTTTAGAAGGCTCAAAAAATCGATCATTTTTTTTTATTGCTCAAATTTATTCCTAATATATATAAGAATATATATCAAAAGTTATAGAAGCTAATTCGCAATATTTTCAAAGATACAGCACTAAACGCAGTGAGGTGTCGAGCAGATATACAAGCGCTTGTATTTAAAAAAAGTTCAAACGGTCGTTCGAAACAATAATATTTTAAATAGCTGATTAGCGTATTATTACTGTAAGTAATCGAAAATTAACATTTTTTTTTATCGTAAACTTTAAAGCATTTACATTTTTTTTCCTGCAAAAAGCACATTTATTTTCAAATCTGAGAAAAATTGTAAATTTTACAATTTTTGGGTTTTTTTTTTTGATTCACCTAGAAGAAAATACATGCGAGTTAAAATTTTCTTCGTTTTTCTTTTGTTTCAGGCGAAAATTACGGGCTTCATCTTTCCCACCGATTGCAGACTGCAATTGCAATAAATGTGCATGAAAATCGGCTGCGTTTAAATATTTCTCGCAATTTTTTTTTTTTAACGTTTAAATATGCGATAAAATAACCTAAAAAAATCGATAGATTTGCTCATTTCTTTTTCTGTCCTAAAAAAATCATCAAAAACGGTTTTTTAATGCCTCCTAAAACAGGACCCCCCCCCTTAAGAAAATCGTAAGTGATATCATATATCCAAAAAATATTTTTTTGCTGTTAACCTTTCGATGCCTGAGGGGGGTACAGCTGTACCCCAAGCAGTTATTTTTCTTTGTTTTTGTGGATTAGCATTGTAACTTCTGCTAATCCAACAGAGTTATCTTTATTTGTAATGTATACGAATATTATGTGTGCATTACGTCGTAATTTCATGCTCCGTGTTCCCAAAATTGAATAAAATTATGCATGGGGTATAACTGTACCCCTCTCCGGCATCCATGTTCCAAGTGCAATTCTGGGCAATTTGACGAAAACACTTCGTATCATCATTCGTGTACTCTATATAAGCCAATATCATCAGTATTGCTTTAGTCTCTGCGCGTAATCCAAGCAGTGAGGGTGTATTGCTATTGTGTTTATTTTCGCTTTGCTTCGAAATGCGGTTTTCTCCAGATATAATGTCTAACAAAAGGAAATTAGATTTGTCTCGAGAAGAAGATCGTGCCGTAGCCCTACAGTGGTTGGAAGAAAGCGATAAAGATTTTACTCAATTGAGAATTTTATATTGAGGATAATTTGGCAGATGTATCAGACCCTGAGGATAATATAGAGGAAGATAAATCGATACAACAGGTATTTTTTTGTTATTTAGAATCACAAACAATTTAATTTTGAATGGTTTCTATTACAGCTTTCTTCTCCGGAAAATAGTGATGAAGAAAAAGAGGTTTTGCAGTCAGATTTTGTTTTCATTTCCAAGAATGGTACTATGTGGAACAATCTTTGGTCTTTTGATCACAGCAGGCACTCTAAAAGCAAATAGGAAACCTGTCATTTTCTTTGGTGTAAAAATACTTTGTATAGTAGAAGTATTTTTTCGGCTGCCATGTCGCGAGACAGGTTTTTACAGATCATCAGTTTTATGCGATTTGATGATCTAATTACTAGAATAGAACGTAGAAGAGTCGACAAGTTGGCTGCATTTAGGGATGTGTTTGAAAAATTTGTAGAAAACTGCAAGAAAAATTTCTCCCCGAGTTCGCACCTCACAATTGATGAGCAACTTATGAGTTTTAGAGAGTTTAAGTGTCCATTCCGTGTGTAGGTACATGAAATCGAAGCCTGCGAAGTACAGCATTAAAATATGGGCTTTAGTAGATGCAAATTCTGTTTACGCTGCCAACCTTCAAATCTATACTGGCAAGGAAGGCAACAAGCCTGAAAAGGAACAAGGCAAACGAGTAACTCTTGATTTGGTATCCTCTCTCGTGTCTGGTTATGGTATAACTACCGATAATTTCTTTACAAGTTGTTCCTTACCAAAAGCGTTACTAAATAGGGATCTGACATTATGCGGAACTCTTCGTAAAAATAAGCAAGACATTCCCCCTGCTCTACTACCTCATCCTTCTAGAGAAGTGAAGTCAACAGTGTTTGCATTTTTAGAAGACATTACTTTGGTTTCGTATATTCCCAAAAAAAAAAACAAAGCAGTCATTCTTTTGAGCACCGACCACCATGACGATAAAATTAGCGGTGAAGATAATGATTATAAGTCAGACATAATCTTGCATTATAATTCAACAAAAGGCGCCGTTGATACCATGGACAAAATGGTCAACGAGTATAGCTGTAAGAGAGCTTCTAACAGATGGCCCTTTGTTTTATTTCAAAACATAATAGATATCGCCTGTCTCAATTCTTACGTCATATGGACAACTAAAAATTCTGTTTCATCTCAGGCTGCTTCCCACAGACGCAAGCAGTTTCTTCTTTCTTTAGGACAAGAACTTATTAGACCACGTGGCTAGAAGACTGCAAAATCCAAGAAGATTCCACAAACACATTATTACACAACATTACCTAAACTCGATTTGTGTAGTGTAATTATTAGTAGTAGTTCTAATTGTTAGTTTTATATTAAGGATTTGTTGTGCGCGGACCACACGCATTGTTTATTATATTTTAGTTTAGTTTTATTTCTATGTTTACCTTCAACGTTTATTGAACTGTCCCTTCATTTCATTTTACGACTCTTTGTCCAATTTTAACGTTACTCTGTCTTTTTACCATTACGTGTTCAGTTCCAAATTCCTGTATTGTATTACCTAAAAACCTTTTGCTGGTTATATTAGTCAGATCGTATACAATTGTAACCACCTTACTTTGACTTTCACCGCCAATTTTATACTCCAATACATATTTACTGTTTTATAACTTTAGCACCCTCCAATCGCATAATTCCGACTCTTAGTCTGTTTGTTTACCAAAACATGCAACAGCGAAGGACCACCCGTTGCGTTCGATTCTGGGAAATATTGCCGACCTAAAGGTTATATAAGGATGCCCTTCAGGGAAACAAGAGAGAATCATCTGTGTCAACACTCCGTGTATCTCCGCTGTTACATGTGTTAGACAAATGATTTTGCAAATGTCCTAAGTAAAATTACTCTTTCGAAACGGGTATTGTATTTCTGTGTAAAAACGTTTTTTAGAACAAGTGAGTGTTTTATTTAAACCCGGACAAATCGGTTGTGGACGAACGGAACCATAACAACGTTTAGGGCAACTTATAGCCTATACAATCGATTTATGCCATCAAACACTTTGAAACCCTATTTTCATTATTGGACAATACGCGACCAAATAGACGATATCCAGACCAATGAAGAAAATATAGCGGCAATAGGTGAGAGTGAACACGATGACCATGATAAATTTAACGAAGATCAAGATATTTCAGAGACACTGTATATACAGGGTGTATCAAATAAAAAAAGTAAATTTTGCTTGAGTGTTTAACTACACGACATATAAAGCAACAAACCACCAAACCGATTTCATCGTTAAAGAATAAAAAAAAGTAAAATTTAGAGCCAAAAATTCTTTAGTCGGGCTGATGCAAGGAAACGTCATGTTAAGCACCCGCTAAACGTGATATTATGTATAAATACATTGCACTCATTTAGTATTATTCTTAATGGTATGCCGTAAGTTCATTTAACGTCATTCTGAATAAATAAAGACCCTTGTAAAAATAGCAAAACTGAAGCATTTTAAATTTCTTCTTTTTTTAAAATACATTACAAAACATTCCTTTTTTGTTAAGAGCATTCTATGCAAGTCTACAAAGTATTATTTTTAATATCCTGATAAAACGTTCGAGTTTCACCGGATATGCGACTTCAGTAATTACAAAATCGTAATATTTTTCTTTGCTTTGTCGAATCGAGCGTTAGTTGTTAAAACGGTACACATGAATCTGAGTTATTTCTTTGGATTTATTTAATCAAATAAGCAAATGAATTGAATCGAATTACACAGAAATAAATGTAGATACAGAAAATTTGCAAACAAGCCTTTTTACTATGATATCCCGCGAAAATTAATCTATAAATTCCCGCGCTTTTGCCGATGCATCAAACTTCGACTTTCTTTATATGAAATCATGATGGTCCTGAAAAGGATCGTTTTTTTTCTAGACGGGAAGAATTTAAATAAAATGTTCGAAGTGGCTTGCACTCCAAGCGGCGATCCCACAACAAATTAATACGGTTAATGGCTGAATGATAGTGGTATGTGGGGTATAACGACTCGGGACAGCATTTAGTTGGGCACAGGTGCGGCTTAGCCCACGGCATTTGTAAAAATATTTTTTTCTCGTTAATGCTTACAGATAGACCCCCTGTGCATTAAGGCTTTTTGGTTGTATATGATTACAGATGCTACATATTATTATATTAACCTCTATATCAGATACACCCTGTATAACAAATACGAACCAAAAACAAAAATTTACTCACCTGACAAGCACAGACCTCACCGAATCCCCCTTTTCCCAATACCCGATACATCCTGAACGTCTTGTACGTAACCGGCTGCGATTCTAACCACTTCCATTGCAGATACCTATGAAAGTACATGGATTTAACGAAATCCTTGAACGGTTCGCCCGCGAGACACGTTTTGACCGCTTGGACGCACGGCGCGAATAAGTCTTTATGTCCGTTGGTGAGTTTATCACTGGCGGAGAACTCCAGTCCCAGCTCCGGGAAAGACAAACACTCGGAGCCGGCCTGCCTGGTTCCGAGCATGAAGTCCCTCTTGATCGTCTCGGCCAGTTCGACCCGTTGCTCATCTGTTTCCACCTCATAGCGATCGGCCGCCTCCAGAAACTTGATGCAACGATGAAGATTCGTACGTTTCGCCTCACACCATTGTTGGAAGAGCAGTTTTCCGATCGGTTGTTGATCCACTACATACTCATAGCGAAGGTCTGTAATGATTAGAGACCGGATTATATGCAAAGAAAAACTGGAATATATGCGCATATACAAGGTGTTAAAAAAAAGGTTGTCGGATATTTTACCCAATTATAGTACTGGTGAAATAAACAAAAAAGCTTAGTCAACATGGGTCCGCAATTCAACTGTTTTTACATATAGTCGATTGCATATTTTAAAATAAAAAAAACATTTTTCGGTTTTGAGAATAGTTCCCTTTGTCAAACAACTGATTGTGACTTAAAATTAGTTCTGTCAGACATCTGTCATCAGATCATTTATCATTTGCGTCAATTCAATTGCATCATCACAAGTACACAAATGCAGGAATGGTCGATATGCTTTTTATGTATGGTCGTGCGAATGGTAATGCCACCGAAGCACGGCGTATGTATGCCGAAGAATTTCCAAATCGGTTGTTACCGAGTGATAAGATTTTCTCAAGACTTCATATCCGGCTGTCCGAAACTGGTTCATTTAAAATTAATGGTGGTTCTGGTAGACCTAGATCAGTTTCTTCTCCCGCAATAGAATTTAGATATTTTGAGACGGGTAGAAGACAACCCAATATTAGCACCGAAGACTGCCGCAACTGAACGTCAGTCATCCTCTCATTTGGAGAATTCTGCGGGAACGCAGCTCTATCCCTACAACATTCAACGCGTGCAACTTCTTGCTCCTCTCGATTATGATGCACGTAGGTTTTTGTCATTGGGTTTACGAAAGCTGGCAGAACTCCTAATTTTGCGACTCAGATTTTATTTAGTGACGAGGCTGGGTTTACAAGAGACGGAATATTCATTTTCATAACAATCACGTCTGGGCAGATGAAAATCCCCATGCTGTTGTTGAATTGCATCACCAAAACGTTTTTCGCTAAATGTTGGCTTGCTATTTTTGGAGACTGTTTAATTGGTCCAGTATTTCTCCTAATCGTTTAACGGGACAATTGGATTTTTAAGAAATGAATTACCCGTTTGTTGGAAGACGTGCCACTTTTTAAACAGATTAAATATTGGTTTAATGCACGATGGAGCTCCTGCGCATTTTTCCATCATAGTTAGAAATTTCTTAAATCAAGATTACAACGAGAGATGGATAGGACGGGGTGGACCAACTGCATGGCCTCCTAGGTCCCATGACCTGACACCTCTAAACTCTATGTTGGGGGCATCTAAAACAATTAGTGTACGCACGATCTGTAAACAATTTGGAAGAACTCAGGCAACGAATCGTAAATTGTTGCGAGGAATTCGGAGGAACTCCAGGAATTTTCGAAAGATTGCGTCGATCTTTCATAAGAAGTGTGAAGCGTGCTTAGAAATGAAGGTGGACCATGTAGAACAATTTCTTTAGTTTTACTTTAAATAAACATTTGTTTAATTTACATTGCGATCAGAATTCTTTGAAATTTTTATCCTACTAAAACAATATGCAATCGACTATATGTCAAAAAACAGTTGAATTGCGACCCATGTTGACTAAGAGTTTTTTGTTTATTTCCACCAGTACTACAATTGGGTAAAATATCCGACAACCTTTTTTTAACACACTGTATATGCATCGATTTTTGAGAAAATATGCATAAACCTGGGGGATATATGCAAAAAAATTGCGACAATATGCAATTTTTACATAAAATAAATAAGAGCAGAAATTTAAACATTAACTTTATTGCACAAAATTTTCACACCATATTTCTAAAACAATTTATAATTAAATGTTTTTTCAAAATTGTGTAAAAGAAACTTTGTCTTCTATCAGAATACATATGTTTCGAAATAGAAAAGCTTCTTTCAACATCCACAGATGTAATTGGTGCATCTATCTTTTTACAGTTTTCTAAAGCAATGCAGTCAGCAGTGATTTCAAGAATTACATTTTTTTCCTTAATTATCGGCGAAAAAAATTGCAGCCTCTACCATGTGCCCCCATCCTCGTAATAATTGGTTCAAGGAGGCAACTGTAAGCACGGGAAGTCGCTCTTATAACAATTGGGTTCGTAAAGGTGCTTTTAAAAATATTTTTTGACTATTGCTAATTAAATCATTAATCAAAGAGAATTGATTCCTAATGTCTTCGGCTACACGATTGAACCCATGAGCTAAACAAGTGGTATGAATAATGTTACTATAATTTTTTTTTTAATTTTGCGCGGCTTTTATCATGCTACAAAATAATTCTGTTGATGTTACTATCTTTTTACAGTTTTCTAGAGCAATGCAGTCAGCAGTGATTTCAAGAATTACGTTTTTTATTCCTTCAAAATTATCGGCGAAAAAAATTGCAGTGTCTAATCATGTACCCCATCTCGTAATAATCGGTTCAGGAGGCAACTTAACACCGGTAAGTCGCTCCTTATAAAATTGGATTGGTAAAGGTGCTTTTAAAAATACTTTTTTGATATTGCTAATTAAATCATTAATCGAAAGGAATTGATTCCTAATGTCTTCGGCTACACGATTGAACCCATGAGCTAAACAAGTGGTACGAATAATGTTACTCTAAAAAAAATTTAAATTTTGCACGACTTTTATCATGTATGGTGCAGCGTCGGACAACATTAATAAAAAAATTTCACAAGGTATACTTCCAGGTAAAAAGAAATTTGATAAACCTTCTTGAACGAATTGGGAAATTGTTACATTATTTGTTTTTTGAAGTTCTTTACAATAAATTAATATGATTTACTACAATATCTTCATGAAGAATTCCTATTAACAAATGGGCAATATAACGGCCACACTTATCCGTACTTTCATCTACCATGATATGAATAAATTATTCCTACCAGTTGTTGAATTCTGCTATTGTTTGCTGGTAACAAGATTGTGACATAATTTTTCGTAAGGTACTTTCGTCAGGTATATTATGTTTTGCAAATCTTTTGCAGAAATGATTTCAAATTAACATTGTTAATCTTGCTAATGGTATGTTAGACGAAATTAATGCGTTACACAGATCCGTATTATATTCTTCTTGTTCTGAGTTTCGTAAAGTTGATGCTATACATTGACGTATAGATTGCTGCATACATGCGGATCGCTTTAGTTTTTCACATTTTCCAATATGTGATGGAGTTTTAGCGTGTTGATCAATCAGTATTTTCTCTCAGAAGACACTACAACAACAATTATCCATTTTATATCAAAAGTTAAAGAATTAAAAACAATTCTAAGCTTTTAGTAAAATCAAACTTACCAGTTTACTGCAGGCTCGAACAAAATATTGTCCCATCCTTTACCAGTTCAGGATATGGCTTAATCCATAATAAGAAATTTTGTTCGATATACTCATTATATGTACGCACAGTATTTAAAAACGTAACACCATTACATGCTGTTTCGCTCAAAGATATTCAATGAATGAATAGTTTATTTGGGAATTAATATAATAAAACGTATTTACCACATCCCTTCTGCTAGGCGAATTAAACACGAGCAGTTCTTGGAAAAAAAGTATTAGAGAACCAATGTAAAAAATTTATCGTTCTGAGAATTGTCGTTGTCGATCTACATTAGGAATTACTAGGAATTTTTACTAAAAGAAAGGATAAGAAAAAGTTTAAATATGCAATATATGCAACTTTTGTAAAAATATGCATGGAAATGCCTAAATATGCAATATATACAATCACTAATTAGCGCTAATTAACTTCAATTAGTGTAATACGTCTACATATAGACTATAATTAAAGATATGCAAAAATTAAAATATATGCACTTTGCATATAATCCGGTCTCTAGTAATGATAGATGCAAAAGGAATGATGAGAAAATCTTTCACTAGAAAATTTTAAGAACGAACAAGAAGATATCGCCAAAAGTGTTAAAGAATCTAACGTGTGTACACTGAGAAAAAACAAGTTAAATTTAAGGTGATTAAAGGAATCCAATAAAAAAATTTTGGTTAAATATAATATATAAACAAAAATGTTTGTTAAAGTAATAAAATAATTATGTAGACTTGACAATATTTCTAGAATTCCTTTAATAATCAAGATAATTTTATTTTAAACATTCAATATTGTTAGACCAATAAGTGTTTGAGGTAAAATAAACATTTTTTTTATTAATTCTCTATCTTAGGAGGAGACATCAATTAAGACCAGCATTGTACCTAAATTCATGTTTTTATTTTTTACAATACAACATCTGGACTGTACGTCTTCAACGCCATTGGATAATAAATTGTAAAACTTTAATTAAATGTATTTTTCTGTAACTGGAATTTTCCGTAACTCGAATTAAACTTTCAGCCCCTTTGGGATTCAAGTTAGGGAAGTTCGACTGTATTCTCTTGCTTTTCTGAATTCCTTCGTCTGTTTATAGAAAATTAAAATTTCTTACTCACAGAGAAAAAGATTTCTTCATCGTGCCGTTAATAAATGGATATGGATTAATTCAGATAAATTATTCTTTTAAGCAGTAGTAAAGAAAGACGTATTACATGCTAAGAAAAAATTATTTGGAACATCTGGTGGTTTAACAACCGTATGTATGCTTCCTTATGAAAAATTCAGCTTTGCCTTGAAAGTAATCGATATTAATCGCAAAGAAAAATCCTTTTTTTTGGAATACTAAACCATGTTAATATCTTTTTACAATAATTAATACCCAAACAAATATTTAATTGATTCTAAGAAACGAAAATATTTGAATTTAATAAAGCATATCTTTAGTTTAATAGCTTGTCTATTTAATCGGAATGAATTATTTTATTAAGCACATAAAAACTAGCTACAGCAACAACTACTATGTGGGTAAAAAAAACTTATAGAAAACTATAAGAATATCTGGAAACAAGTTGGGAAAAATTGAGGTGATAGATTTCGAAAACGATATCTTTTACATTACCATATGGTCAAATATTTCTACGCTCTAGAATCTGAAATCATGGAATTTTTCTTCTTTAAACTTAAGCTAGCCTGGCAGTATAAGCAAAAAAACTTCATAAGTTAACTGATTCTGTGGTGTGTGTGATGCAGGTTATGTTGTACCGTTGACAGATTAGGTTTTGTAATTTTAACAAATAGTTACTAATGACGAAAGGTATTTTATTTGTGACTACCAACATGATATTTTGAATAAATTAGAATCATGGCTTGCTAGAGGTTAAATTTAATTGATCATATTGCACACAAAAATAAATAGGCATTCTACACTCAGGAAAACATGCACATAAATCGCCAAATCTGTGGCAGTGTTGCCACGCTGGGGTGTTAGTTATCGGCAAACGGCATTCATAAAATTTCGTAGATATCTATGGATTCGGGAATATGCAAAAATGAACACTGTTTTATTATTTATGCAATCCATCATTTATCCACTGCTAATATTTACCTATTTATCGCAACATTTGCATTTTGCAAAATGGCAACCTTTTTCATTACCTAGTCTCAATATTAAATAGAATAGCGGCAATTTTATTAACGTGAGATACTTCTAAACTAGAATGGAAAATAGCGACTAATTCAAATTACAACAATTTTTTGACAAGCGGTTTTGACAGATGTCAAATACTTATCTTACCTCATAAAACAACCTGTGAATATCGAAATACTTCAATGAGCTGGTTAAGCGATAGTGTGAAATAATAAAATCACTTTGGCACTGATATTTTCTTTAAGAAAGTAAAACTTAGAAAACTAATTTATACACAGGAGATTCAAAATGATTGTCAATCCGCTCTATAGATAGTAACAGGGTGTAGGTATACTGCCCGCGTGTTTGTAATGAAGGTTTGAACTAAATCAGTGTTGGAACACAAGAAAGTAAGCGGATCTGTCATAAATAAGGAAAACGTAACCTATATTTGAACTCGCATTATATAAACAACTATGGATTGGTGTTTCTGCTTGTAAAAATGAAATGTAATTAATTTAACTATTCAGTACTAACTGGTGTTTAACTAAATTTACTTATTACTTTAAATTATAACATACAATTAGTATAATTATTAAGTGACAAAACTGCATCTCTCAGTTCTTCTATGGTATGCATGCAGTTTCTATAGATCCTATTTTTTAGATAGCCGAACATGAAGTAATCTAATGGGGTTAGATCAGGCGATCTTGGTGGCCATCTTTGTGCTCTAACGAACCTGTCAGCAAAAAATTGTTGAAGATATTGGCAGGTTTGTCGAGCAGTATGTGCTGGAGCATTATCCTGCTGAAAATAACCTGCTTCAAGCTCATTCTTGTAACTTTGCAATAAACAATTCCAACATCTGTTGGTAACGTTGGGTCTGTTACAGTTTCCTCGAAGAAAATTGGCCCTATTATTCGTTGCCTGGACATAGCTAACCAAACTCCAACTTTTACGGGATGCAATTGCGTTTATCGAAATTCGTGTGGATTTTCTGCAGACCAGATACAATAATTTTGTAAATTGATGTAGCCTGTTAGATAAAACCAGGCTTCATCCGAGAAAAATGATTTGTTTAGCAAGTCATCGTCCTTAAATTGTTATTAAAACAATGACAATATTCCAATCGCCTATCGTGATCTAATAATTCCTGTACGTAGAAACTTTATAGGGATGAAATGTAACTTTCTTTTGACGAGCTCATATGCGCTGAAGTGTAATGATAAGCCTATAACTTATAAAATGTAATAATAACTAGTTCCACTTAATGTTAATATTGATTTTTTACCTGTTTGTTGAGCTATTACCACAGATAAATTCCTTATTTTCTTACAATATTCAGAAATACTATTGTTGGTGATATTAGATGTAAATATAAACGATTTGAAAAAAAAAATTATAAGATAAATAATCGAAAGATACTACAACACGCACGCCAATGTCGCTAAATGTCAAGAAAATTCATTTAATGTATGAAATTTGTATGTAGCTAACTTCATTCATTAAATTGGTAATAAGTATAGATATTTTTTTCCGGAAAACAGTTTTTTTCTTACGACAATCATTTTGAATCACATGGTATGTACCCGCAGTAGTGTCCACATTTGGAAAAAAATCACTGTCTGTGCCACCACTTCCTAAATTAATTATGAACGCTTCTATTAAACTGTCAATTATTCCATCACTTTCTATATTTCAATATATCCACCAAAAAAATACCAAAAACGTTGCAAATTTGCTGTAATGTCTTTATCAGGTTACTCCAAAACATTTTAAACGTATTAAAATTATTCTTTTCGTCTAGAGATAAATCGCTCACATAGTAAGGAAATGTCCTTACTGATACTTAGAGCTACATTTAAAAAAATCGGTAAAAAAAATCAATTCTAATAGCTAAATCGGTAGATTTACCGAAAAATCAGTAAAGGTGGCAGCACTGATCTGTGTTCTTACCCCTATTTCCACTATTATTTGTTGGAGGTGATGTTTAATCAATGGATATTAAAGTTTTTGATGTACCATCGCCTGCATAGAAAACTGGTGTAACATAAAAATACATTCACACAAATATTTGAAAATTTTTACTAAGTAAGTAGTGTTAAGTAACATGGTTAGCTTCATTCATTCATTCATTAAAGTTAGGGTGGGTACTTGAGCTAGGTGCTCATTGTACTGCCCCTATTAATTCTCTTACTTCCACTCGAGCAGCTTGGTGTTCTCTATAAAGCACAGTATCTTGCGTCCGAGGACTCCGATGGATCTCTCCCGAAATACATGTTTAGCTTTTTTTAAATCTCATTTAATTGTAACATATTAACCTGACAATATATGACAGATATAAAAGACATAATGAATTTTGCTACATGCTACAGCGCAAATCAATCAACTTAAAACTAACTGCACCAGTTTTCTATGCAGTCGATGATACCTGTATAGAAGGACTTTACCTGCACTGCTGCACACGTTTCTTTTTACTGCTTTTGTGTTTCGACCGTTAGCATTTTTATGTTTCTTTTTATAAGTTATATGTTGTTTATTTATCCACGCATATGATGTTTACGGTTTAATGTTAATGGATTTTATTATTTTTATAACTATATCATTCGTTATAATGTATATTTTACTAGAATGATTAAAAAAAATACATACCGGTATAGTATTTATTCAATTTTTAACTGTAATTTTGCAAATTCAAACTAATTCCGCCAAACACCAAAATTCGACAGCGCCGCCTACCTGCGCGCACGCGAATTACTTGCCCGCGAACAGCTGGATAAGGGAGCCGTAAACGGCAAGCGAGAGATCGCCCGAACGAAATTCTAATTCTAGCCAAAAAGCGCCACTCACCTATCTTATTGATAAGATCGATGCACTGAGATATATGGGGAAATTGCAATATCTTCCTCCACTTCTTGCTCTTCCCTTTATTAGTGTCGGATCCACCTGAAACCGACCAATGTTTACAACACAGCCCGTAACCTTAACCTCCAAAAAGCGTGTGCAGTGTGGTAGCAATTTCTCACCCTCTCTCGCTTTCAGATACACCGTGTTCGCGACAATGTTTTCTAATTCCATGAGTTCCAGCTTGTCTGATTGCGGTACCCGTCAGTTCGGGCCGTGTACGACCCTCTTCCATTTAATTACGATTTTGATAATCGACTAGGCCTCTCGGATGTTTGATAAAACGATTATTTATAATATACACGCGGGCACGTACACTATTTGAACACTGCACAGCTACCAGTGTTTTTGGTGCTGTTGCTTCTGCTGCTGCTGCTGCTGCCACTGGACCACCGTCACTATTATACACTGCTCGTGTGTTGTGTTGTGTGAGTGATGATGATGATGACCTTACCGTTCAATGCACCACTGGATTCTATCTCTAACAACAAGTAGGAGATTATTCTCACTTCTCACACGCGAACTTGAAATCCGGACGCGGGCGTATGTCGGTAAAGGAGATTACAGGGTGTGTCTCACCACCCATTCGAAAAACCCTCATAAATAAACATACTCCGCACAATAATACTTTCCCCTGTTGAACTTGACAGTACGAGCGTACGCGTCTGAGCGTCTCTTCTGCCGCTGTATGCGCCACTGGCCGTAATGGAAATAGCAGGGGAAAGCTGCCGGGTCGAACAAAGAAAGCGATAGGCGCCTTATTCACACGAATCCAGTTGTGCGTAAAAGCGGTATCGGCTAGTGATGGGCTAACGGGAACTGAAAATCATTCGATAACTCAAAATCGAAAAATTATTTCATATATTTCTTAACGAACGCGATTCTATTTTAAAATTTATTTATTTGTAAATACCTATCAATTCTTTCTAGTCGATTAGGAAACCGCAAATTGTTAAGCAAGTGAAATACAGACCGATACAAATAACCGCTCAAAAAACGTTATTTCCGATTTTTAGCATAAACCACGTAAACCACGGTTGAAAAGTGATACAAGTAACAATTAGAATTAGAAAAAAATGGGACAAATAATGTGATTTTACAATTTTTTAAATAGAGTTTTATTGAGAGGAATAATTATCTAGTAACTCTGCAATTCGTAACATATACTACTAATGGCATATTAATGAAAATAAACTTAAGCTCTACATAAAAAATATAGATACATTCGTCTTAAACTGTGATCATATTATTTTCTCAAATAAAATTTTTGGTCACTTTTGCACCTTATATACCAATTTTTCACTCATTGCTTCAATTAGTGATTTTGACATTATTGATTGTTGCAGTGGCGTGCGAGAGCAATTAGCGAAATTAATTTGTATATCTTTCTAGGTTCTGTTTGACACGTTAACGTTTTATGCAATTTAATTCAGCAAAATGGTGAATGATATACCTTTTCTGTGTTTACGGGTTGATCTTATAGTTTATATGTTTTATAATGCTGTATTTTCTGTAAGAAGAAATATTTTTCTGTACGGACTGGAGTAATAAAGTTATTATATAAATCTTACTTGAAGAATATTGGAAAAAAAAGGTATCTAACAAATATATTCCTTCCCTATTTGTTGTAGTAAAGAGAGGGAGAAATTACTACTTTCTAATTCTGCACCCCCTCTCCCCAAGCTTATACGCGCCTACTTTAGAGTATGAAGGTGAGAGACGTGACAGATGCCAGAAAGTACGCCTATAAATCATAAATTTGCGAGTCTTGTGTCTTTCCACTTCATAATATACTTCCTTACTGCGTAACTACAATAAATACGTTATTATTGTCATCTGTCACGTCATATACGTCACCTGTCATACCAGGTACAGGGTACAGAATACCGATCAAAAAAGGCCGTTGATTCTATTCTATATTTATATTTCAAGAACGTCCATATTTAAATCCGCTGTTTGGAACGAAATAAGTTAACATAATACAGTAGCGTGCAGTTTATATTTTATCACGTGTATGCAACCCACTATACGGCAACGTCAACTTGGTGAATTTGGCATTAAAATTGCACGCAAACTAGACATTAAGGTGATTCAGCTTCTATTTTTATTCATAAACAGCCAAAAAAAAGCAATGAATGATATAAAAACTAACATTCTGAAAATATTGTTAACAGGTTAAATAAATAATGGCCATATAATGATATCATGAGGATTTCTGCAATATTTTCGTTTTATGTGTAAACAAGGTTATGTTAACCCAATCAAAAAACTAATGTTGAGACAAGATATATAGTCACTGTATATTTGTATATCCAGTAGTTTCACATCGCCGGTAACATGGGTTTCAAACATGGCCCCCTTAAATTGATAGACAAAACATCAAAGGCGCCGACACTTAGTGAAACTACTGGATAAGGTTTATACTGTGATATAGTTCTGTTGATTGGGCCAGCGAAAAGACAAGACAAGAAGCGACACTTGTCATTTTTGACAGGTCTGCGCGCACGACTTGGCGTTCTGACAGCATTGCTACCTTACAGAGAGGGCGCCACCGTCAGGGAACAGCGACGGCACCTTCGATCTCGGGGGAAAAATTCATTCAGTCTGCTTATTATCTGCTATTGACTAAAACGAACTAAAAAAGATGGCGATTGGCGCGCTCATTTAAAATTTGCTACCTGTCAGGTTGATATGTTCCTTTATCACAGCTGTTATTCGCTTGAATGTATGCTTATAGGTTATAAACACCTCGAAACTGCCAAATGAGTTTCAAGAACGATTTAACAAGAGCCTAGCTTGAGAGGGCTTGACTTCCTATTGGCTGCGACGAACTCAAACAAGATGGCGGTTCCGCGATAATAAAATTTGCTAAGTGTCCGTTCTTACATGTTCCTTGCCACTGTGATCATTATTTTGACTTTAAACATTATAACCTTGGAATAATTCTACCGGGTTTTTAATTCAACTTATTATTTTCCTCTGTTATTATTATTTAGTAATAGCAGCAATGACTTCCTTATTACCATTGAAATTCCACACAATACCTATTTATGTTGTACGTTTAACATAGCAAATGACAGCAGATACTAAATAGCGGCCATTTTGAGTCGAGATTATACTTCTTTCTCTGACATTCGCTCTTTATGATTGGTGTAAACAGCTGAAGCATCTGGTGTTAAAATGAATGCAACATCGCTGAGAGTAATTTTTTGGAGACAAAATATCAAAGGTCATCTTATCTGTTCGCTGGTTCAATCAGCGAAGAGATAAGACCTAGAGCAGATTTTATACTTTCAGTACAATAATGTTGTTGCACCCACAGCTGGGCAAACGTGCATTTCAGAGCACCAGATTTAACACGATTGGTTTTTTTTTTAAATACCATATATAGTGATTTGAAAAATAGAACTTATATGAAAGTGTTAAATACAGTTGACCAATTAAAAGAAGCAATTACTGCAGCTGTAATGTGTTTGAAAATAATATGCATTGTACAAAAAAATAATGAAGATTACTATTTCTCTTTGCGAACATTTGAACAATTTACTCAAAGAAAAGATATATGCAACTACTATTGCAAATATGACATTTAGGTTGCATACCTCACCATTATAAAATATTTTTAGCAAGCTGTATAGTCGTACAGATGAGATTATTTATATCGCAGATATTGGTTTCTTTATCGTCTAAAAAGAATCAGTAATTATAAACCGATTCCTTAATCGTTAAAAAAAGATTCTAATTTTTCTTACCGTATCCACTAAATATCAGTTTAGCTTGTATCGAATAACTTTTATTTCCTATTCGCCCATCACTAGCATATCGATAAAATCTCGATAATACAATAACACATTGTTCGTTTAAACAGAACCAATTTACGAAAACCTATCTACGAAAACTGAATTTAATAAACGATACCATTGACTAACACACAGTTACTCACACATTAATCAAAATATATCTCCGCTTAATGAATGTTTATTCTTATATATTATATTACTTTATTATTCTTGAGAATACACATGTGAGTATCACACGACAATTTGAAGCGGCAAAATTACAAAAGTACGCAATAATTATCTATTTTTAAAAGCGGACTATTTTTAAGTTTCCATATATTTTTTTTTTTTTCGCTACACGTTTTTACTCTTTTGGCGCGTTATAATAAATATTAATTAATAAGAATTGGGTTTCTCAGTACGAATAAGTAGTAGGTACACCTCATGAACAGCGGACGAGTGTTTATTGTTTCATATAGCAAACTCGATATTTTAGTAATGTGATAACGTGAAACATATTTCCATTAGGAAATATTATGTAACGTATATTCTGTATGTTGTTTTTCTTTAACGCTTCAATATAGTAGATTTCTGAACTAATATTTCGCTCTAATAAATGCTATTTTTTAGTTTATTAATTGTAATATAACTAATTTAATTAAACATCCATTTTATGCCCCTTCGCATGAATATGTTCAGCTTGGTTTAATTTTAAATGACGCTTTAGAATATGACATTCGCTGTGTATCACATATGAAATATCACCTTCAAAATGTCACTTAGAATCGAATAAAACTTTTAGTTATTAACCCTTTATCTTCACACTTATTATTAATATGCAAAAAGCTCACAGTGGATCAAATCATTGTTTAAATTCTTTTTACGGCTTCAATCATTTATAAAATTTAAATCGTGTATACCTATACAAATCCAAGTTAAGTTATCTTTGATTTAAGTCTTTTTGTACCTAGTATCTAATCTTAAAATCTCATGAAAAATTAAAATAAGTAAAATACAAGAAAATACGTACTGTTTTATTTTGCAACTTAGTTCACTAATTGAAGTTTGTTCTAAATCTGCATTGACTCGCTTTAGGTCATATTTCAAGCACAACTCGTTCTTTTTATTTACAAATGTCGTTTAAATCCATACAGCCATTCATAAATGAACACCCTAATTCGATAATATGTTTAATGTATACTTACATCCAAATAAGCCTATTTGATATACAGAAAACATAGGCGTAATTATGTAATATGTAATTCTTTTCAGATCCTTTTATTGGAGCTCTGGCAGATCATTATTTTTTGCTCTAAGTTGTGACAGTTGTAATCAAAACTGTTCTTTTATTGTTTGTATTTCCCGCCTTTTATCAACATTATTTGGTTACATTTAGTAACATTTAGTAACTTTTAGTACTTTTACTACCACTACCACAAGATGACCACACGCAATAAACGTCAAAATCGCGTCGAACATAACCTGGAAATAGCACTTTTCAAACACAGTTTTTATTACTTTCTTTTCATTTCCTAAAAAATGGATGCCCTTTTTAGACGCTCTATCAGTTAATGTACATGTAAATTGACATGTAAATGGACAATATATGGAACTACATGCGTTGCTAACATATACATATTTTATATAACATACGACTAAAAATATAAGTAACAGTTATTTGCACCAGTTTTCCCTAATAAAAAACTCAATTAAGAAGAGGCTCAGTTAAGGTGAACCTTAAGGTGAATATGTTTTGTACCGTCGAAACTAGGAATAAAGCTTAGCTAAGTATTGAAAACGGATGGCAACAGTCAGACAGTGTGAAAGTGACTTGTAACTTGTAAGTTTTTGACAGAAACACACAGAAAGAAGGAGAATGTTGACTTTTAATTCTTAATGCGAGTTTTCGAGTTTTCATTGTTGTTGTCAGGTCAGTCTCAGGAATATTAACAGCTGATTCATCAAACCAACACTATTATTGCTGAAAATTTGTTGTTTAATTAGATAAAACATAACAAAATGTATGCATTCGTGGTTATAGGAATGGTTATTTCGTCTTAGGTTACATGGTAAACTTAAAATTATTTTTTATACCTACTCACACATCAAGGATATTCAATTTCAGCTTCAATCAGGTTTAGTATAAATAGTGTTGTACATTTGGTTACCCTAAATCTCCGGAAAAAAATTAAGTTCGTCAAACGTATGAAAATATTCTGCCCTTTCATTTACTTGTCTAGATATATCACAAAAAATTATATTTAACTCGTCCAATTCATCGTCATCTTCAAAAATTAGGTATGTTATTTATTAAGATATTACGTGCCATTTTGTTTCAAAAATGTACAAATAATAAATATCCGCACAACAATAAATAGAACACCTCGAAAACACCGTAATACAACAAATAAAAATCTTCTTTCACTTGTCGCAATACTTGTCATTTGAAACCAAAAGTGAGGTTAACTGGACCTTAAGCCGGACAAAACTTTGGCTTATTTTGAATAACACTTAACTGGTCCTTAAACAGTGGTGCAAAACGAAATCATAGTTTAGGATTTACTTAAGTATCAAGTTAAGCTTAAGTATAACCGGTGCAAATAGCCGTAAGTAATGTAATAATCATCTTACCTTATCTGACAATAATAACATTAAATTAATCAGTTGACATCGATTGACACTTTGATGTTTTGCATTTGACTGTTATTTTCTTATTGTGGGCATCGTGCATATAAAATACAAGTAGCTGTCACACTTGGTCACAATCACACATAACCTTTTCTATATACTTACATATAATGAATCTCTGTACAATCATTAAACTTTTTAAGTGATAAAACTTCATTTTAGTAGTATGATAATTAAAGAGTGTATTACTTTCTCATCAATGGTACAATCAATATGTGTTTGTCTGTATATTTGTATATAGAATCAAATTAACTCCAAAGTCTCCAAATACTGATTTGATTCATGCAGGTACGTACACAAATTTCATACAATATTTTTGTTAAATTCAAGTTAAACATAGTTGGTGCCAACATTTTTCAACATATTTATTGCTTCTAATATACTGATTTAATGCATATATGGCATATGTATGTTATTTTGCTTTTTTACTTGCCAACACAGTTTGGGTGATTTATAATTAAGGAGATATTAGATTAATCGAGAACTTTGTATATAAGCGAAACTGTTTCTGTTTTTCTTTTGTGCCTATTCGTATACAAAAGAAAACAAAGTGATATTATCAATCGTAAATGTGCGGAAAATTTCTAATATATGGTCTTTACCAGACAAACTTTTCTCCAGATCCAGATAGACGATATTTTACTGTCATCCGTGATTATTTACATTTAGTAAACATTTCTCTTCCTTTATCCTGACGAGAATAATCGAACGGAGATTCCCTGCTTTTGAAATGTCGATTGCTGTTTTTGTCACTCACAATAAATATTTTTAAGTAAATTTCTCTGTTCATATTAATTTCGCGTAATTATTTTTTTAGTAACTTTAACGTTATAGAATGAAATTCTCAAATCTATAATTTCGGGAATATAAACCGCTTATTTGTTAGAGGTTAGCTGTTAAATTGTCAAATTTTACTAAATAAATTCATAACCTATTGACTTCCCGATTTCCATTCTGTTATTTATTGTTATCAAAATAGATTAGTAATTCATTAATAAATAATAACATTATTTACAACGCAAAATATAATAATAAAATCATAAAGGGAATATTCAATTCATCACTAAACAGCTATTTATATCACATTTATTTTCACAGCAATTTCAACATAAACAAGCCCTCTTATGTTTATTACACTGTAATATCAAATAGCTCTGATAACAATACGTATGTATATTAAGCATATATAGATATAACAATATGTACAAAGTAACGATATAACATGCGATTAAATCATATTTTTACAATCGATTTGACCCTTCGGTAACTACCGTGTTGTGTTCTCAAACAAATATGTTGTGATATCGCGTTAATTTCCATCAATGCTAATATTATAGACAATATTAAAATTATTTCCACTTAGGTCTCGCCATAAATTAGGTATAATAATGAGAATTTTAGGTAATATTTTCTTGTATAGTTGCTTCTTCGATTTTCACCTTTTACAGTGTTTGCTTAACACTCGATATAAAATGGGAGGCTATTTAATAAAACAGCTGATATTACTAAATCGTGGGAAATTTGACATCTTTAGCGGATTTAAATCTGTTAAAATGACGTATCTACCTATTAACAATATACTATCTTTTCCCTACATAAATACATTATTATTTTTAGATCTACTAATGCTTTTTCGTCAGTTGGAATTAAGTGGAATATAAATCTTCTAGATTAGTAACCTACCTAGTAGTCAAAACTATCTATATTTATAGTGTGATATAATTAACATTTTATTTTGTTTCAACAAAAATAATAGGTTAATTAAAAAGTATAGAAACTTATTTGAAGAAATCGTAGGTATTAACAATTTTTAATAGACTTGTAAAGGCATTTAAGTTTATAATTTGATATAATAATTTGGGGAAAAGGTACATTTTTTAATGTTACTGTTAAAATTATGTACTCCGTATGTAAAGCGCACTTTGTACGCTTTCAATAGGCACATGACTGATGGTACGTTGATGATACACAAATTGAACTAGATGAGGATTTCGTATACACGTGAGCAGTGTGTACGTCAAGGGGCGTATATGAGCAATGTATGTCCTGGTTTTAACATATTGCAATGAATTCGTATTTTAAGGCGGTTGATAAATACAACGAAGCGCTTAAATGTATTCGTTTCGTATACTAATGGTGTTTTGCTTCGATTTGTAGGGCATTTACATAATACAATAAACAACTAAATATAAAATGGATAAAATGTATTAAAGTGTAGGATAAAAATCTGTTGTTACTACGTTATTTTTTTTACCATTATACATTTTTAATGTATATTGACGTTGTAGATAGTGATGTAGGTATAAAAATTATACAGTGTATTAAAAAAAGGTTGTCGGATATTTTACCCAATTGTAGTACTGGTGGAAATAAACAAAAAAGTCTTAGTCAACATGGGTCCGCAATTCAACTGTTTTTGACATATAGTCGATTGCATATCTGTTTTAGTAGGATAAAAATTCTGATTCGCAATGTAAATTAAACAAATGTTTATTTAAGTAAAACTAAAGAAATTGTTCTACATGTCCACCGTTCATTTCTAAGCACGCTTCACACCTTCTTATGAAAGATCGACGCAATCTTTCAAAAATTCCTGGAGTCCTCCGAATTTCCTCGCAACAATTTACGATTCGTTGCCTGAGTTCTTCCAAATTGTTTACAGATCGTGCGTACACTAATTGTTTTAGATGCCCCCAAACATAGCAAGTCTAGAGGTGTCAGGTCAGGGGGACTAGGAGGCCATGCAGTTGTCCATCCCGTCTATCCATCTCTCGTTGTAATCTTGATTTAAGAATTTCTAACTACGATGGAAAAATGCGCAGGAGCTCCATCGTGCATAAACCACATATTTAATCTGTTAAAAGTGGCACGTCTTCCAACAAAACGGGTAATTCATTTCTTTAAAAAATCCAAGTATACTTGTCTCGTTAAACGATTAGGGAGAAATACTGGACCAAACAGTCTCCAAAAATAGCAAGCCAAATTAGCGAAAACGGTTTTGGTGATGCAGTTCAACAACAGCATGGGGATTTTCATCTGCCCAGACGTGATTGTTATGAAAATTGAATATTCCGTCTCTTGTAAACTCAGCCTCGTCACTAATAAAATCTGAGTCGCAAAATTAGGAGTTTCTGCCAGCTTTCGTTAAAACCCAATGACAAAAAACCCTACGTGCATCATAATCGTGAGGAGCAAGAACTTGCACGCGTTGAATGTGGTAGGATAGAACTGCTGTTCTCGCAGAATTCCCAAATGAGAGGATGACTGACGTTCAGTTCTGCGGCAAGTCTTCGGGTGCTAATATTTGGTTGTCTTCTACCCGTCTCAAAATATCTAATTCTACTGCGGGAGAAGAAACTGATCTAGTCTACCAGAACGACCATTAATTTAAATGAACCAGTTTCGGACAGCCGTATATGAAGTCTTGAGAAATTTTATCATCGGTAACAACCGATTTGGAAATTCTTTCGGCATACATACGCCGTGCTTCAGTGGCATTACCATTCGCACGACCATACATAAATGCATATCGGCATTTCTGCATTTGTGTACTTATGCATAATTTGAGAACAAAAAAAAATTGACGCAAATGATAAATAATCTGATGACAGATGTCTGACAGAACTAATTTTAAGTCACAATCAGTTGTTTGACAAAGGGAACTATTCTCAAAATCGAAAAATGTTTTTTTTTTTTTTATTTTAAAATATGCAATCGACTATATGTCAAAAACAGTTGAATTGGGGACCATGTTCACTAAGACTTTTTTGTTTATTTCCACCAGTACTATAATTGGGTAAAATATCCGACAACCTTTTTTTAACACACTGTATAAAATATGTGATATATCTATGTCTTTTCAGTTTAATAAAGATATAAATGTCGAAACGTTGCAAAAAAAATAATAATAGGACAGAGAAAATGGACAAGCTGAATGGTTCTAATTGGCAGTTTTGTTTATCTCTATTAAACACCTTATACAAGAACATAATTCAAAATTATTAAAAATTGGAAAATTTGAATTATAATTAATATATGCACCAGTAATTGCTTGAATGTGTGATAGTTAAAGTGTCAAGAATAATTAGTGGAAGTATACATTTTCTTCCTGTCCCTATCACATATAGGCGTTTAACGCCTAGTATAATTTTACACTGGCTTACTACATACAATGCAACCACATAACAATATATATATAGTATCTCATTAGAATAAAGAAATATGAAAAAAAAATCATAATTTTGTGAACACCCTGTATAACTATTTAATTCAGGTCTATATACAGTACGCAATACCAAATAAAGTAATTATAACCGATTTCAGAAATTCGATCAAATAAGCACAATATATGTGGTTCTACGCTTATTGTAACACCCTGTATATAAATAGCTATATCGCCTCAAAGGGGTACATAAACGCTGCAAGTCCTCTGTTGAAACTTTTTTTCTATCTCGCACCGTTTAAAAGTTATTTTAGATAAACTAAATTTGGGGCGGATTTTAAGGTCAAATAATACCCCCTAAAGTTGAACTGCAGCAGCAATAGAAAGTGTTCTTGAGTAACACTCCATGGGGTCTACAAACTGGCAAAGTTTCATTATAATCCGAGATTTACAGTTAGTAAATGGTACATGTACCCGCGTACGCCTAATCACGTACTGAAAGCGTACAATGTACGCTTTATCTATGGAGTACATGTTTTTGTAGTTCGTGAAAAATTGTAAGTTTAAGATTAAGTACATCTTTAGTTAAAACAACATATCAATGTTATAAAAAAAAAACACAAATTTCCTTGACCAGGAAAATATGATGACCAATTTATTTGCAAAATACACAAGCATTGAATAATATTATAATTACAAAATACACAGACATTATTAAACTATATTTATAAATACGCAATTAACTCTCTTATCAATGTCATCAAAAGTTCATCCGGTGATCACCACAGCTTTGTACACATAATTATTGCGTTGCATCAGAGCCGGCCATAGATAGCTCTTCACGTTATCGGAATTCCTGTCGCAAGAGTGATGCCTTTGATGTTTGGTCGCCTGCAACTTGGTGGGTGTCTGAAAATTGGTATCTAACTCGAAGGGCGGTTCCTGGATTGATGAAAAACCAAACGTTCTTGGTTACGTCTGCTATGTAGGAGCGTAATCCCTCACAAGAGTCCAAGCACTTGTATTCTTGAAGAGTGTCGCACACTAGACCACGTATCTGTCGCTCTACGTCTTGCAATGGGTACGTGTCCGATGTGGTGGCTAGGCATTTGGTGATGTAGGAACGTAAGGAAGAAGGTGTTTGACGGAAGTCGATGTATAAAGATTGGCAGATTTCCCTGAATTTCGAATCCTTAAGTTGCCTACATGTTCTAAATGCCAGCTAAAGAAATAAAATTAACAAACATGTTTTAAGAAAAGCGAAATAGTAATTTGACGTGGATCGAAGGACAGAATAAATGTCACATGTCAGTGTTAAGTTATTGAATTTTATTATACTACAGTTTAGAATAAAAGTAGGTAAAAAATAAGCAGACATGTTATTAAAAAAAAAGCGAAATGCTAAGATATAAATTTGACATATGTCAAAAGTTTGAATAAATGACCACATTTTATTAATTTATTGTCTAGTTTAAAAGTTCACCTGCGAAAACCAGATATTTGATATAAGAAAAAAAGCAGAATAGTGATTTATGAATTTGACATGTGTCAACAATTAGAATTAATGTCAATGTCATATTGTTAAACTTTATTATAGTGCAGTTAAGAACAAAAATATTTTAGGTAACTAAAAAATACGCAGATATGTTATTTAAAAAAAAACAAAATACTAAGATATCAATTTGACATATGTCAAAAGTTTGAATAAATGTCTATTTTATTAACTTATTGTCTTTAGTTTAATAGATCACCTGCGAAAACCACATATTTGATATAAGAAAAAAAGCAGAATAGTGATTTATGAATTTGACATGTGCTAACGATTAGAATTAATGTCAATGTCATATTGTTAAACCTTATTATACTGCAGTTAAGAATGAAAATATTTTAGGTAGCTAAAAAATAAGCAGATATGTTATTTAAAAAAATCGAAATGCTAAGATATCAATTTGACATGTCAAAAGTTTGAATAAATGTCCATATTTTATTAATTTATTGTCTTTAGTTTGAAAATTTACCTGCGAAAACCGCAAATATGACATAAAAAGAGAAGCAGAAGAGTAATTTATGAATTTGACATGTGTCAACAATTGGAATTCATGTCAATGTCATATTGTTAAAGTTTATTGTACTGCAGTTAAGAATAAAAATACTTTAGATAGGCAAAAAATAAGCAGACATTATTTTAAAAAAACGAAATACTAAAATATCAATTTGACATATGTCAAAAGTTTGAATAAATGTCTATTTTATTAACTTATTGTCTTTAGTTTAAAAGTTCACCTGCGAAAACCACATATTTGATATAAGAAAAAAAGCAGAATAGTGATTTATGAATTTGACATGTGTCAACAATTAGAATTAATGTCAATGTAATGTTGTTAAACTTTATTATACTGCAGTTAAGAATAAAAATATTTTAGGTAACTAAAAAATAAGCAGACATGTTATTTAAAAAACCGAAATGCTAAGATATCAATTTGACATATGTCAAAAGTTTGAATAAATGACCATATTTTATTAATTTATTGTCTTTAGTTTGAAAATTTACCTGCGAAAACCACAAATATGACATAAAAAGAGAAGCAGAATAGTAATTTATGAATTTGACATGTGTCAACAATTGGAATTAATGTCAATGTCATATTGTTAAAGTTTATTGTACTGCAGTTAAGAATAAAAATACTTTAGGTAGGTAAAAAATAAGCAGACATGTTCTTAAAAAAAACGAAATACGATATCAATTTGACATATGTCAAAAGTTTGAATAAATGACCATATTTTATTAATTTATTGTGTTTAGTTTGCAAATTTACCTGCGAAAACCACAAATATGACATAAAAAGAGAAGCAGAATAGTAATTTATGAATTTGACATGTGTCAACAATTGGAATTAATGTCAATGTCATATTGTTAAAGTTTATTGTACTGCAGTTAAGAATAAAAATACTTTAGGTAGTTAAAAAATAAGCAGACATGTTCTTAAAAAAAACGAAATACGACGATATTCAGTTTGACATATGTCAAAAGTTTGAATAATGACCATATTTTATTAATTTATTGTCTTTAGTTTGAAAATTTACCTGCGAAAACCACAAATTGGACATAAAAAGAGAAGCAGAATAGTAATTTATGAATTTGACATGTGTCAACAATTGGAATTAATGTCAATGTCATATTGTTAAAGTTTATTGTACTGCAGTTAAGAATAAAAATACTTTAGGTAGGTAAAAAATAAGCAGACATGTTCTTAAAAAAAAACGAAATACGACGATATCAGTTTGACATATGTCAAAAGTTTGAATAAATGACCATATTTTATTAATTTATTGTCTTTAGTTTGAAAATTTACCTGCGAAAACCACAAATTGGACATAAAAAGAGAAGCAGAATAGTAATTTATGAATTTGACATGTGTCACAATTGGAATTAATGTCAATGTCATATTGTTAAAGTTTATTGTACTGCAGTTAAGAATAAAAATACTTTAGGTAGGTAAAAAATAAGCAGACATGTTCTTAAAAAAAAAAACGAAATACTAAGATATCAATTTGACATATGTCAAAAGTTTGAATAAACGTCCGTATTTTATTAGTTTATTGTTTTGTTTGAAAGTTTACCTGCGATAATCGAAAAAGTGTTCATAGAATGTTATTGATAATTTATTTTATTACATTTAGGAGTTAAATTACTTCAGCTACGAAATAATCAAAGATAATGTTAAAAAAATGAAATAGTAATTTATAAATTTGATATGTGTTCAACATTTGAATCAAACATGAATTATGAACAAAAGCAGACTAATAATTTATTTATAGGCCATGTATCAACGGTTAGAATAAATGACAATATTAAAGTAAAAATGTTCTATTACATTTAAAAGAAAAAGTAAATTTGGCATGCGTCAAGCGTTAAAATAAATATTAATATCATGTTATTGAAATTTGTTGTTTGTGCTACAATAAGTGCTAACTTACTTTAGCCATGAATAAACGAATATGCTATTACGAAGAAGCAAAACGGCAAATTCTGAATTTGACACGTGTCAAAGATTAGAATAAATATCAATATTATTATATTCATATTGCTAAAAGTCATTATAACTATGTTTAAGAGTGATTTTTTTTAACTGTGAAATAAAAAGTAATAAGTATAATTTTAAAACAAAAGTAACAGTAATTTGTGAATTTGAAATGCGTTAAAAGTCTGAATAACTGTCACTATTATATTGTTGAAGTTTATTATACCACATTAGCGAGTTAAATCACTTTCGCTAGCGAAATTAGTAGGTAATTTTATGTTTTAAAGTTGAAGTTACTAAGAATAATTGCGGGAAATTTAAATTTGGCTATTAAAAACAAAAACAATAAAGTAGCAACTTGCTCACTTGACATGTGTCAAAAATTGCAATAAATATCAATATCATACTGTTGAAGTTTATGTATATGTTGGTGTGACCTGTTTTTTTTCTTTATAGTGAAAATTATAAAATGATGCGTGCCTAACTCTTATCCTCTACTTCTTACCACTACAACCGAAAAAAGTATTTTAAATTTCAGTTGATTGGCTCGTTGTAAATCGGTAGAGAATCTAATGATTCTAAAAGCCCTAGTTCGGCTTTTATAATACAATGAGGCATAACGACTAATTGCACTTTTCCTGTAATTAAAATGAAAATCTTATTGTAAATATCAGGTGTCAAAATGTTGTTTCATGTTTATATACGACAGATCTATGCAAAAAAAAAAATCAGCAGAGTGCTATGACAGTCAAATAAAATAATTGATATATCATTTGTCAAATAATTCAGTAAACCAAATTCTAATTTCCCGCAATTATATTTAGTAACTTCAACATAAAGGTATTCAAATAACTATTAATCTAATATAAAATCGTAGGTAATTTCATGCTTTAATGTTGAAGTTAATGAAAATAATTGCGGGAAATTTGAATTTGGTTCACTGGGAATAAGCGTGAACTTATACCGCCACAATAATATAGTTATAAATATAAAAATTACAAAAGAATTCACCTAAAAATACTGGTAAGATGAAAATAGGATTAGTATTTAATGTTTAATTATTTTTCTTTATTTATTTATTTGCTATCGCCTCGATCTTTTATTCAATAGCTGATTAATATTTATAATGAAACTTCCGTTTCCTCTAATACATACCATGTCTAATACAATAATAATTGTGGTTATCTACTATTATTTTCTTTGATAAAGTAATTAGCGTTTTATAATAGTTTTGTAGATTTAAATTGAAAATTATATTTTTTTTTTTGTGTGTGTAAAGTTCTTTATTCACTTATGAAAGCAGGTGGAAGTTTGGAGAAATTGTTTATTAAATTAGATGATTATAATTCAGTCGTCGATAATTGAGGTTATGTTTAAATTTACTGTCAAAAGATTTTTTTTCATTTTCACATTAATCTCTGATTCTGCCGTAATTACTGACACCTTTCCTGTATTTTTTTCCTATAATAGTTTCTTTTGCAATGTTTTAGCGCAGCTTTCGATTGAAAATAATCCTGCAGACATTTATTTTAAGTTTAAAAATCAAAATTGTTCTGCCAGTGTCATCTTCCAGTGACGTCATTCTATCCCTTAAACTGTCAGTAATTGGAACTAATTGTAAATAAAATATTAATGTCCTATTATTTAAACCAAGTACTTAAATGGAAAATTAAAATTTATACACTTTACCAATTGCTGTAAAATTCCCTAGATTGCAAGTATTATAAATTAAAAACATCAATTATAAAAAAAACTTAACATACAAAACACGCTCCTTGAGATATTCGTGTAAATTTCGTAGACTTTACCAACTGCCAGGTAAATCCTTACATACACAACGTACTACTTCTTAATAATTCCGTAAATATTTGAAAGAGGATACGACAAACATGAAGGCATCTTAACACATCATTGTGAAAGAATGCACTACAGCAAAAGATATGAGAGTATACACGTATTTTTTTCAACGGAATGTCTGAGAAGAAAGGAAACATTCTTAAAAGCGACTTACTCTTTATCAGTTTCCTGTTCCGGCTCCGAATGATAACCGTCGCTATGGCAAGGACTGTCAGATAATTGCATTAGGTCCAGGACGGCACCGCAACCACGGGAAAATGACATCAGCAGGGTGGCTACGGGTTTATCGTCGATAGCTGGACAAGTTCTGCAAATAATATTTTTTGTATGGTCATTCCTTTATATACAGGCCGATTCAGTTGAAACGATTGACGTTTTAGAATCATTCCTGGAGGTGCAGGAAACTTTAAACAAGGTAGATGGGTCTTCTGACCACTGATTCTCAAAAGGTTTTGTAATTCTCTTTGCGGCAACATGTATCACAAGAATTTTTTTTTTTAAATCAATAAACAAAAAGTGCGTAATTTGTAACCTGTGCAATAAAACGCAATCAGAATGAAATGGCTTCTGTTCTCAGCTTTAAACACTAATTTTGTACGGTATTAGTTTACGCTTGGGCTATACTTCCGTAAGAGGACCACTGGTTTAGCGATTTCTATGCATACTAACGGAAATAGCATGTGTTCCTGAGTGTAAAATGACTATTCATTTTTTGAGCAAATGAAAACAAAGTACTAAAAACAGTGTTCGAAAAGTGCTATTTCGAGGTTATGTGTGAAGCGTTTTTGACAGATATAATGTATGGGTTAATGGCGTGGAAAGAAAAGTTACTAAAATTTAGACAAAACAGGCGCAGAGTTCAAACGAACTAGATTTAATTGTGACTGAAGTTGTCAGTTTAGCCATTGCAATTAATTTTTGTCTAAATTCTCCTCTTCTTTATGGTGCGTAGACTTATTTGTAGAGATGTTTTGCCTGTTAGTGCCGCCGAAATAAAAGAAATAGGTTTCTGTTATCTTTTAACGTGAAGACCTAATTCTGACTATTACAACATCCGTCAGGAAATGTTGATGGAGAAAAAGTATATGTAATGCATCGATGGCACTACTTGGGTAAGTGTACACAAAAGATAATCCATATTTGATTTAATGATCCCATTTCAGTGTCTACACAAGTTTCGATGTACACACATTATTGCAAGGAAAGAAACCTTCGAGCAGGAAATGGGAACCCTCCTTTTACAGGAAAATTGAATTGGAATGAAAGTTGTATGGTGATTGTTATTGCGATATTCAAGTGGAGGTTTTGCTGAAGGAAGCAAAACTGTGATCCTCGAAGTCATGACAAAAATCACTGGATACTTAGGCTCATAGAAAACGATTCGGAGTACTTTAGGATGATATAACTCCAGTTATATCATGGGATCTTAAAATACATAAAAATAAATATAGGTAATGTGACAGATAACAAATACATTTTACAATATGTATAGTGTAATTCAAATTAAATGTTTAAAATCAAACAAATACATTACATTATTGTGATTCAAAGATTTTATTTAATAAAATTGAATAAAGCAGTTTGTTGTTTCTATATCGTCTTTTTATAATTCGGTTTTAAATGTGAAACAAAGCAAAATTATTCTATATATTAAATTAAAATATAGGATACTTAGTTATTTTGCATATATTATTGTTTTAGAGGCACTAGGAAAGGAGAAAAAACTCCACACCTTATTACATTGACAAATTCATTTATTCAAACAAGTCATTCATCTTTTTATTAATGCTTTAGTTATGATGTAATCAAAGAAATTGTTTTATATAAAATAATTCTGTTATAATTAGAACTTCAACTATACAATACAGTTTATATGTAAACTTCCTACGAATCATCTATATAAAATATGAATTTATTTCTATCCGATACACCAACCAATTATAAGAAACCGATAATGAGAAATGTGTAATATTACTAATTATAATAATTCTTACAATTGTAGTGTTAAAAATAAACAAATACTTTAAAACAAACAAATTTCAGGATATTGTATCGAACCGCTGCTTAGTTATTACTTTAATTTACAGTTGATTCCCGTTAACTTAACAAATCAGTTTGTATTTGGCGCCTGTTTTATATAAAATTTGGGCACTTTTAGTAACTTTTCCCTCCATATCAGTACTACCATATGTTAAATCCGTCAAAAACGCCTCGCACATAACCTCGAAATAGCACTTTTCGAACACTGTTTTTAATACTTTCTTTCCATTTGCTCCAAAAATTAATAGTTATTTTACACTCAGGAACACATGCTGTTTCCGTTAATATACATATACATCACCAAATCAGCGGTCCTCTTACGGAAGTCTTACCTACGTTTGTATTGTTTAGTGGAATGTTCTTTACCCATACTACACTCAATATCTAGTGGGTGTCTAATTTAAGTCATGTACATGTATGTATGTATATCCAGGACATAAAGCGAATACTATTCAGAAGCTATCCGTGTTTATATATCCACGTAATCCACGTGATATTCTGTAAGGTTGTCTACATATCGACGCAGAATCCAGAAGCAGCAGAATCAGAACATGAACACAACGCACGCGCAATGGCTACCCTTGTGTAGGGGATCCATGGGAAGAACGCCATTATGTTGATCTTAACTAGTTTTTCGATACCTCTACATATAGTGCAGTGTGCAGTGAATTAACTGGTTTTATGTACATAGGTTGACGATGTATGTACTACAATTGCTTATATAGTTATTTATAAAGTTCATTAGTTACTTATAGAGATCGTTAAGGTAAGTGAATATTGTATTAATTACATTGTTAGTGTGTGTCCGGTTTGAGGTTATAAAAATTTGCATAGTAAAACTCACGATAAAAGAACTATATAATTTACATAGTTTTATTTTTATTGCAAAACATCAAACGTTTTTACATAAAGATTGTACATGTCATCATAAAAATGGTATTAAAAAAAAATTGCTCTTCCACTAGGTACCCTACTATGTACTATAATTTATCTACGTAATTATTTTGTAGTCATTGGATCAAGTTAATGGAGTAAGCTAATGTTGACGATATTCAATTTAATGCAGGTACATGATTTCGGACAAGCGTAATTTCTTTTTCTATCACTTGTTTGGAATATCAATAGTTCTAAAACATCTAATACTGTTTTTTTTTTAGTAGGTAAAAATAACATTTCTCATTCGCTAATGATCACCAAAAACACATCAAACAACATTTAGTTTAGGAAGCATCGCCATTAGCTAAGGCATAAAAGGTCCAAGTGACTCCCAAAGTACTCCCTAGAGAAGAATTTTATTGTTTATTTAGAATATGTTTCCTTTTTGAAATTCCTTAATGTTTTTATGTACCTAACTTAATGGAACAATCCCAGTAAACAAAATTCAACTTGAAGCGTTAAGATCACGAAAACTTCTAAACTGGCCATTTCCGTGGAAAAGCCTCCACATTATAATTATATTCTATTCAATTATCAAACACGAAAAGGGTAGATATTTACGCGCATAATTTTAATTTATTAGTGGCATTACCTTGTGCACTACCTACCTACATGTAGGGCAGATAAAAGTTGTACCAACAGGTGCATAAAAGTGTAGGTATATCATTTAAATTAGCTACTCCTCATCATTATTTAAATTGATTCAATTTTACAGCAGTAGCGTGTGTTAATAATAATAAATGGAAGTTCTAGGTTATGTTTTTTTTTTTTGACATTTCTAAACCGACTATATAATCGAATGAATTACATATACTACTTTAAGATTATCATTATTTGTCAACGAATTTCTGATTCATCTACAAGAATTTGCGTATCAGTTTCCTGCTTGAACAATCGATTATATTTAAATAAAAAATCATTTACGTCAATTAGGATCGATACAGAGGAATCACTTACAATACGTTCATTTACCTTTGGTGGCCACCTTGTGATTACTCATAAGTCAGATAGCTACCTATTGTATGTAATTGTGGGAAATAAGCTGTCGAAAATGTATTATGTATGAACTTTATTTATTAATAAAAAGTTATGAACACCCTCATATACCGACATATTCAATGGGCACGATATCATCACTTACCTGTTGTTATTGACGTCAATAAGTACATACATACGTCGTTATTTACTGTTGTATTTATTACCTTGTGCAATAATAATGATTCTTTGGTGCCTATACGTACAATTATGAACTCATGCAATATTTACATGCCATCAGAAAGCATGGATCGTTTTTTTATCGTTGTAAATTGGTGGGTACGTATGTTTGATTTTTACATTTGCGTTAATTCGTAATAACGATAATATTTTTTTACTCTCAGATTGTTGTTAGGATCATTAATTTGTTATAGTATGTGTGTAAGACACGAAAGAGGTTGTCTAAATTTAAAACGATGTTAGTTGGAATTTCAAATGCATGATTTAATAATGTGGCCTGAGAGAAAGTTTCCAAATTAGTTTTAATTTGTGTTACCGTCATTTTCACCTATAAAGTGAAATGTGCGGATTTGTATAGTAAAGGAAAAATATGTGTGGACAGTTTTCTAACATATAGGCAACACAAATTACAAATCACAATCAGTTCATGAAAGATAACTACACCTTTTCAATTAAAAATCACGAGTAGTGTATTTTTGGGCTTCGACATCTACTGTCTCTTTCGTGATGTTTAAGATCTACAATATTGAAGAACATAAAACTGATTTATAATTATTAAATATAAATTTATAAAAAATTATGTGACAATGTCCAAAGTGTTACTTTAGATGATATTTTAATTTAACATTATTTTAAAAACAACGTGACGTTGTTAGTAGTGAGTACTAAATTAACAAATTAAAATTTTGTAAACGACAAAATTCATTATTAAACAATTTAATACACAAATACAATAAAGCGATTGAAGAGTATGTCTTTTCATTATCAACGAAACTTTTTGGTCGAAATTTATATTTTTGTTAAGTTAAAGAGGTAGGCAAGTTTCGAATAGATTCAACCACGTGACTACTTTTATGAGATGCAACTTTGGTTGCATAAATATTACGTTGGTAACGAATTAAATATTACTACGTCCGGTACGTACACGTCATTTTGACAAGTGACACTTACATACTCTTTTGCCGCATTTTTTACATCAGGGGTTTTTTTTGTTAAGTAGTACCACATTGCGAGATTGGTTGCATATACAAAACAAGTCACATGATTGAAGCCTTTAATGAAAGCATATAGTACACGGTATTATATAAAAGTTGTGTTATTTAAAAGAAATGTGAATACATTTTTGATAAATTATCTATATCTGTTCTGGAATTTATATTTTTTAATATAATATAAATCATTTCTAAAATGTTTGGTGTTTCTTCTCTAATTAAAATGTTTGTATTGTTAAAGTTAAATTTATGGTTGTTATCAATTCCATGTTTTTTTTTTAAGCCGTCATATTAGTGAACCACTCATGACTTTGTATCTTGCGTTTTAGATATTGTTTCGCTTGTTCTATGTACACCCTATCACAGTCACATCATACATACATGCCTACAATAAGAGAGATTCTACTGCAGTGGCTATATGGTGCCTATTAGGTTTGCGGTCTCGCTTATAAATTAGCTGATGTCAAGATATAAAGTAAGTGGAAATATCTATCAAAATGTAGATAACTCAACTACCACAAACAAATTAACCAATCAATATTCCTTTATTAGAATTGGTATAATTCTTTTGCTCACAAATTCCAGCTCTGGTTGAAATAAGTATGCAAAATTTGCAGGTTATGAATCCGGGGTGTTAATTTTCACGCAGTGTTTCTACGAGCGAAATCAACAAGAACACCAGTAGAGTTAGTACAGTTGTCAGTATATGGGTGCTGTATTGGTGGTCAGTCAAAGAAAGGATTATAAAAACAAAAAGTTGGGCTTATAAACCATAAAATGAAGATTACGTTAAACGTAACAGCTGGCCTGCAGTGGTACCAACCTTAAAAATGTAGTTTTTTTTTTAGTATCAAACTAAAGTTACTATTTAAATCAGCTGTTGGCTGTGTTATTGGATGTTATCCGTAGGCAATTGTCAAAATTAAAATTTCAATATGTACCTAGCAACGGCTTGCCACTTGCCATTGCTTGCAAATGCTTGCAACTGCTCACTACAGCTCGCAACTGCTCCGAACTATTTTGTGCTCAATTTGTGGTTTCCACAGTGTGTTTATTTACATACAACTCTACAGTTGTAATTTTTGATCATTTTTTTTTGTTTTTTTTTCTTTTTAGTGTTTACTACAGTGTGTTTGGTTTGTTGTTATAATTACAAGTTCTTGTTTTTTCGTTTACCAATTTTATTGATTTTCTAGATTTTACGGCGTTTTAAACTAATTATATATTTTAGGATTTTAGGATGAAAGGTAATAAATGTGAGGTTTGCAAAAAATCTTTCTCGATTCGAGTACAAAGAACAGACACATGAAAAATATCCACCAAAGAATAAGTAGTCAACCTAAACAGGAGAAGCAGATATTTATTGTCCTCTTCGTAGGGTTTCAGAAGTGTCTTTGGAAACATATTTGAGTTTAAATGAACATCTTGGTAATGCACACAATATGTTAGTAGAAGAAAAAAAACATTAACTTTTCTACAAGGAGAGACTATGAATCCTGGCTTGGGAATATGAAACTTGAAGTTAATTATGTTCATTCGCGCATAAATAAAAAAAAAATGATAAAACTAAAGTGTTCTATATCTGCAATGGAACTGACAGAATTGGTAAACCTCTTTTGTATTATATTTTATCAATTAATATTAATGTATATGTACTTGATACAGGGTATGTAACAAAGTCGTAAAAGAAGTGAAAAGCCATATGAGGATCAATCAATATAAATGGGACATGTACAGCACGTTTGATTATTAAGTTATTTGATAATGGTATATAAATACCATGTGATTCAAAATGATTGTCGTAAGAAAAAAACTGTTTTCCGGAAAAAATTATCTATACTTATTACCAATTTAATGAGCGAAATTAGCTACATACAAATTCATACATTAATGAATTTTTCTGACATTTAGCGACATTGGCGTACGTTTGTAGTATCTTTCGATTATTTATCTTATAATTTTTTTCAAATCGTTTATAATTACATCTAATATCACCAACAATAGTATTTTCTGAATACTGTAAGAAAATAGGGAATTATCTGTGGTAATAGCTCAACAAACAGGTAAAAAATCATATTAACATTAAGTGAATAGTTTATTACATTTTATAATTTTATAGGCTTATCGTAAACTCAGCGCAATGAGCTGTCAAAAAGAAGTTACATTTTCATCCATAAAGTTTCAAGGTACAGGAATTATTACCATTAGATACGATAGGCGATTGGAATATTGTCATTGATTTAATAACAATTTAAGGGACGATTGACTTGCTAAACAAATCATTTTTCTCGATGAAAGCCTGGTTTTTATCTAAAGGCTATATCAATTCACAAAACTATCGTATCTGGTCTGCAGAAAATCCACACGAATTTCGAGAAACGCAATTGCATCCGAAAAAGTTACAGTTTGGTTAGCTATGTAGGCACGAATAATAGGGCCAATTTCTTCGAGGAAACTGTAACAGCCAACGTTACAACAGATGTTGGAATTGTTTATTGCAGAGTTAAAGAAAATGAGCTTTGAAGCAGGTTATTTTCAGCACGATAATGCTCCAGCACATACTGCTCGACAAACCTCCAATACTTCAACAGTTTTTTGCTGACATGTTCGTTAGAGCACAAAGATAGCCACCAGGATCGCCTGATCTAACCATTAGATTATTTATGTTCGGCTATCTAAAAAATGGATCTATAGAAACAGCATGCATCCATAGAAGAACTGAGAGATGCAGTTTGTCACTATAATTATACTAATTGTATGTTATAATTAAGTAATAAATAAATTTAGTTAAACACAGTTGTACTGAATTGTAAATCATAATTTAGTAAAGTTAAATTAATTACATTTCATTTTTACAAGCAGAAACACAAATCCATAGTCGTTTATATGATGCGAGTTCAAATATAGGTTACGTTTTCCTTATTTATGACAGATCCGTTTACTTTCTTATGTTCCAACACTGACTTAGTTCAAACCTCCATTACAAACACGCGGCATATACCTACACCCTGTTGCTATCTATAGGGGCGGAATTGACAATGATTTTGAATCTCTGTGTATATAGACGTATATATTTCAACACTTGCACTTGTCCTATAAATATATAATGATATATGCAATTCATGTAATACAATATTTAATAACATGTGCAGCATGGGAGTACTCATATTGGATATAATGAGAAAATAAGAACACAACATATTTATCAGAAGAAGCCATAATAGTTGTTAATAAGTTAAGAATTGGAGTGTGTCATGAAATAATTATTGAAGATACGAGAAGAATGGAGAAACGACATTCTTAGAAGATATAACTTGCTTCGAATGAAGGATCTTAACAAATTGAGGAAGAAATATAACATTGAGAAAGAAGAAGCATCGGATTGACACTTTTGTTGTAAATTTCGATATTTTTAAACTTTAAAGACGCACAAGTTGGAAACAAAAATCAAAAAATAAAGCCTCAAAAGATTGCTAATAACAATCAGACCTTTTCAAAAAACGTATGATTTCCACCCAAGATTATTAGAGGTTGAAACTACAAGGTCGCATAAATCTAAGTTGATCTGTTTTCTGGTTAAATTCAATTCAAGGCTGGCTAGTTTTGAAATGAAACCCTATATACTTCGATTAAATAATAAATTCCAACAATTACTACACCTTTTCAACTGCGACACGCAGAATAACGCCTCCTTATCGCTTTGGACCCTAGCAGCCAACGTGTCGATCAGCGGACCCAATTGCTTCAACGCCGGCTTGTCCAGCAGCGTCAGTAAGGTCTTATTGTCGATCAGTCGCTGTTGCACGTCCGTATGATGTAACGACAAGAGGCGGTGATGGGAGGCGTCCACGGGCCGTTTGGTGTCGCTAGCGCCCAAGCCCATCTCATCCAACTTGTGGAGGACGTTCTTATAGGCGTCGATGTGCCTCTGCAGTTCCGTCCGAAGCGCTGCATGGAGATGCGTTAGACCTCCGATATTGTTTGGCGTGAGACCGTGACCTCCCAGACCTAAAAACCAGAAGGCGCGTGGTATTTTTAGATAACTCGCATAAATATAAACGCTTTGGGAAACAAGAGAGATGCATCGAAAAGATGAATGGGGATTATTTTTTTGTTAGGCTTAGGTAAATTGAATTGTAATGCTGTCACGTGTAACGAAAAAAAAAATGACACAATTACTACCTTTCTTATACTACCATTTCAATTACAATTTCAGAAAATGAAATTTAAATATCAGAAGGTGAAATTTATTAATTTAAATAAATAACTAAAACATTTGTTTTTTTATTATTTCAGAACTTTAACTCATACACATTTTATAAACTAAATTAAAAAAGTGTGGGTATAGCGCTTAAGCTGGTTTTACATTTAGTCAATACTTAATCATTTGAAAAAAGCATTTTCCTTTATATTTTGATCTTACATTCATCAATTTATAGAATCTAAAATTTCAATCAGTTTCCACATAGCCAAATTAAATTTCCCGCAATTATTCTCAGTAACTTCAACGTAGAAACATAAAATTACCTAACATTCGTACCGTATTAACAGAGTTATCTTGACGTCTTTACTTTGAATTCACTAAAAATAGTGGCGGGAAATTTAGATTTGGCTATTGGAGTTGTTGTCATTATTGCAAATACTAAAAATATAAATTTCTAGTGTTTACGCGATTTATATTTGCAAAAATACCTTTTATCTTTCTCAGATACGTAAAGAGTGGATCTTCTAACCTATTTTAATCACAAGCTAGTGTAGAAAAAATTGCATATAACAGTATCTTTTGTATTGCTGCATACGTTTTATAACTTTTTGGCAAGCAGGTAGGTACCCTAAACGCATATTTTTTTTGTAGTCTCTGTTAATAGCTTTATTGCCGATCTGTTAAACCCAAGCTGTAGGTACCTGTTTGTAAAATTGTAAAATTAGCAATTAGAACTGTGCCTAAGTATATAAATTTTTATACATATTTCTTTATTTTCTCGAATGGTTCGAAGACATTATCCATTAGCTCATTTACCTCATGAAATTATATTCTTATATACTATTTTATACCATGTCATTCAAAATGATTGTCGTAAGAAAAAAACTGTTTTCCGGAAAAATTTATCTATACTTATTACCAATTTAATGAGCGAAGTTAGCTACATACACAATTTCATACATTAAAATGAATTTTCTTGACATTTAGCGACATTGGCGTGCGTGTTGTAGTATCTTTCGATTATTTATCTTTATAATTTTTTCTCAAATCGTTTATTTTACATCTATATCACCAAAATAGTATTTCTGAATATGTAAGAAAATAAGGGATTTTTTCTGTGGTAATAGCTCAACAAACAGGTAAAAAATCAATATTAACATTAAGTGAAATAGTGTATTACATTTTATAATTTTATAGGCTTATCATAGGGACGATGAGTTGCTAAACAAATCATTTTTCTCGGATGAAGCCTGGTTTTATCTAACAGACTCTATCAATTTACAAAACTATTGTATCTGGTCTGCAGAAAATCTACACGAATTTCGAGAAACGCAATTGCATCCCGTAAAAGTTGGAGTTTGGTTAGCTATGTCCAGGCAACGAATAATAGGGCAAATTTTCTTTAGGGAAATTGTAACAGTCCAACGTTACCAACAGATGTTGGAATTGTTTATTGCAGAGTTACAAGAAAATGAGCTTGAAACAGGTTATTTTCAGCACGATAATGCTCCAGCACATACTGCTCGACAAACCTGCCAATATCTTCAACAGTTTTTTGCTGACAGCTTCGTTAGAGCACAAAACCCCATTAGATTACTTCATGTTCGGCTATCTAAAAAATAGGATCTATAGAAACCGCACGCATACCATAGAAGAACTGAGAGATGCAGTTTTGTCACTTAACAATTATACTAAGTGTATGTTGTCATTTAAAGTAATAAATAAATTTAGTTAAACACCAATTAGTACTGAATTGTAAAATCATAATTTAGTAAAGTTAAATTAATTACATTTCATTTTTACAAGCAGAAACACCAATCCATAGTCGTTTATATAATGCGAGTTCAAATATAGGTACGTTTTCTTCTATTTATGACAGATCCGTTTACTTTCTTATGTTCCAACACTGACTTAGTTCAAACCTTCATTACAAACACGCGACATATACACCCTGTTACTATCTATAGGAGCCGAATTGACAATCATTTTGAATCTCTGTGTATACCTACATATATTATGTTTATTTATATGACATATGGTATTTTTTATAATTCATAGTGCTTCATAGATTGTTAGCAATTATTTTTTGACCCACCACTAACATAAATCTCCACAATCCACAATAGCATCTAAATTGAATAATTTAATATCATTGAAATGTCTGTTATGTAGAACTGATCAAATAAAAAATGCGTCAAGTTCAACTAAGTTATCGATTAATGTAATTTGAAAAATAAGTATTGGTAATAACTAGTTAACTATTAATTCATCAATATCTAGATAAATGTAAAATTGGCTTTTATTTTTATGTCCAAATGTTCTTGCCGCATAGCAGCAGAGCACATATATACGCGTGAAGACATATTTATCATTTATCTCTCCCATTGCAACGTCAACACTATTATATACTCCTTTTCATTAATAGAAATTAATGTTATAATACGTAATGACATAAAGATGAAAATGCATTTTAAAAACAAGACACGATACTCTGAAGAACTCTATGCAATTCTAGGCCAATACTTTCACTGGAATGTATACAACCAATATTGCACATAAATAGCGTCTGAAACATAACCTCCAAAAGCTTGTTTTGAATCAACAATCTACGTAAAATATTACAAAGTAGAAAAATATGAATATATGGTGTGATGTACGTATTTAATTTTAAATATTTCTGCACAATGAGATCTATAGCTTTCTCTACGTTGTGATCGTCAAGCTTGTGAATTCACTCCGCTCTAAATATTGCTTGAATAATAATTTATCACTTCCAACTGTTCAAGAGTCATGTTGTAGAAACCTCAGAATATCACATTATTTGATAGATATTCTAATGCACATACATACAGTATAACATATACCAAACTCCAAGGTGCATTACAATAATAATAATGCTGCGAAATCTGATTGTAATCTGCCAAAGAATATCTTAGAGGACATTGTGAGTATAACCAAGTTTTTATCGATATAATGTTTAACAGTAAATTGAATTAACAAATCCAGTTATTTTTATATTTCATAGTATTGCACTTACCTCGTACAGCTTGCTCTAACGCTCTCTTCCTGTTGGTCAACACTCTGTGGTACTCCGGTTGAAACTCGAATAGGGCCTGTGCCAATCTTACAACTTTATGTTTTAACGTTGAATCTTCGCAAGTGGCAAACAATCTAACTAATTGCCATAAAACTGGCTCGGCGTTTATGTTTGGTCTTTGCCCCGTGGCAACCAGTCTGAAATTTGTAAAATTATCGCAAATGAATGTGGTAATTTATCAACTTCCTAACACATTTAATGTTTTGCCAGGATAAATGAGGTAATTATTTAATAGAGATCCATTGTGAACTAAATTCAGCATGGGAAAACATGATGGTATTTCGTGGGAATATTCCCAGTATTTATTCTAATAATTTTTCGCAATTAATTATTTGTAGCAGTCAAGTTAAACAGACATAAATCTTTATCGTAGACTGCTTTTATGTAAGCAGACTGTCATTAATTATATCACCATTGTTTTCTTAGTTCCACATAGTTTTTTTGTTCCTAATTTGTCTGTATTCTAGATTATTACATAAGATTATGCCATGAAAACGCTACAGTTATCGTTTGGTAAAAACGAAAACTTGTGTCGCATAATAATTTTCAGTTGAATGTAAGTACACTACACTGATACAAAAGCTTCTCTCATTAAAAAAAAAAATATATTCTTTATAATAAATATTTCTTTTTAACAAAGAAATATTTCTAAAAAAATGTTTCAATAAAAAAATTAATTACACAATTATTTTACTAAAAAATTATTGGTAAAATCATCAAACAGTTTAGAGTATCTATTTCATCTCACTTTGCACAAATGTTAGATGATTATTACATGAGTCTTGTTATTTATTTTATATACTCTTAAGATGAAATAAACAATAAATTAAGTGATTTAATGATTACTATAAAGGAAGTTATGAAAAGGGGATAGTGAAGACTTAAGAAGAGGTAACAGGAGTTTTTAATAGTGGCGTAAGTAGAAATTATGGATCCCCCTAGCAAAAATTTACTTAGGGCGTCTTAAGTATTAAATAAAATCGTGTTTTCTTGCTTGTTTCGTTAGTGTAAAACATTTTTTCTGTTAATTGTCTCACGTATCTGGGATATAGTACCATCTTTTTCAAATTAAACGTGAATATTTTTTCTGCAAACCTTTGATTGTTTTTGCAGTTTCTCGTACTGCATACCTAGTGATGCGTAATTGAGAATTGTTAGCTAAATATGAATTAAAAAAATCGAAATGATCACAGACCATCTAAAACGGTGAAGGGTCATTTACAATAAGGTATATGACTTGCTACATTTTATAAATAAGTGCGTAGAAGAAAAAGATGTGATAAAGAATGGCAAAAAGATATAAAATCGTTGGCAGTTCTAATAAAATATCTTATGATAATCTTAATGATTTCTTTTGCAAGAATAAAAAAAATGATTCTAGAGAAAAATTGAGAAAACAAAATACAATTTAAAGAAAATTCTAAAAATGCTAAGTTTAAAATTTTATGAAAAACTGAAAAGAACAAAAATTTTGAAGTTGTCATATAAAAATTAAATTTCGCAAAAAAAAAAACAATATAATTCTTTGAATTATGATTATTTTTCTACAAAGAAAATAAGAAAAATATTAAAAGACTTTACCGGAAATATAATTTTTAAAGGTAATTATAGCAAGATTACAAAATATTAAAAAAAAGCCAGAGTTGAGAATGACGTGGGATTCTTTGATGGACAAATAGAAGATGCTATTAGTCCGGATAAACTCAGGACTAAGTAGGACATTCCTTCAACAATCGCTTGTGTTTTTGTCTGCAAATTAATGGAATGCATTTTGCATCATGCAAACCTTTTCTAGTGCTTGTTTTTTTTTAATTTTTTTTTTACATATTTTACGTGTTTGTTTTCTTTATTTTTAAATTAAATAGTTACGTATTATGAATTTTGCGTTTTATCGAAAAGGACTACAGATTACCATAAACTGAAAAACCGATATATTTAAATCAACCAAATATATTTTGTTAAGCATATTTTCTTTGAAACAAGAATGTTCTTGAATGTTGTTTCAAACAAATGCAAAAAATGTACTCTATTGACTGAAACAAAATAGTTGGTTAGAAAGTTTAATATATTCAAACAAATTATTTAGTTCAGTATGTCTTAACACAATAATACACAAAATGTTGGACTGGTTCAATTAGTTTCATATTGTTGCTTATAGTATAGTTGCTTATGAGCGCTTGTACATTCCACAAAATTATTTTATATAAAGAACCCATTTATTTGTATAAAAAAAAATCATTTCGTACTGACGTGCACAATCTGAATTTGAGGTTTAGGGGTAGGCTTACACCCCCTAGAGCAAGGACAGCTTATGGTGTCATTTGAAGTACGGCTTGTGATTTCTTTTTGATTTTTGACTAATATTATTTTTCTTTATTTATTATTTTCATGTCATGCTTTTAATGTCATAATCTGAAAGAATAAAACTATATTATTATTATTATTATTATTGTTGAGACAGCATCGGTACTTTGGCAACTCAAACAAATTTGCAAAGATAATTAACAAATTAATGTATTTCTGGTAATAACTGTAATAATTAAGAGAATTTTTTCCCAAGAAAATTTTCTCCTCACGCAGGATTCGAACCTACATACTCTCGTTTACCGGACGAACGCTCTACCAATTAAGCTAGAAAGGAGCATATAGATTCGAGCGATAAATCGACGTTATTTAAGAAGGACGTCGGTCTGCCAAGATCTTGGACATACCTCACAATTTACGAATTGCTGTTTCTGAAGCAAAAAAGCTAATGTTAAAACGGGCATCTGCCTGTCGACACATTATATCCACCAACTGCCAACATCCCTCGAGATTTACGTATTGTCGTTAATGAAACCAGCGAACAAATCCTCAAACTAATAAAATCTCGTTTAATTTTAGAGATATTGCAAAAATTAAGAAAATAATTGGTATAAAAAGCGATCATATTATTTTGTTACTTCTAGTTTATTAATTTACCAGACCCATTAATTTCACTTAAACAATAAATACTCTCCCAATAAAAAAGTGAATATTATTAACCACAATTGTAGTTAATTTAATGTAATTATTATGTTCGAATTACTTTTTTTCCAAACCTAGCCCACACTTTTGTAAACAGGTTCTGTGATCTAAGCATTATTATTATGGCGAAGTTTTTTACCCATCTATAAAACTAACTATTTACGTTCAATAGATATATGTGATACAGCCATGGTTGTAAAGATGGCGCTTCTCCTATTTCATTCAAACACGGTTATAAAAAGTTGATTTGGTGCATTTACCGGAAAAACATTGTATATCGGCAAAGGAGAATTTGCAAACGTCACATGCAGAAGGATCTTTTATTCCTTGATCCAACAGTTCAGCTTTAATGTACTGTTAATTCTACTGAAAATTCACTATTGGATTTGTGGCAAGCAATATGCAATTTTATGCTCCCTTTATTATAGGTAGGTTATGTCAGTATTGTAGTAACACCTTATTGAATAGTGAAATTTTGTGATAAGATTTGATTTTAAATTTGATTAAGGAATAAAAGAGCTGCCCGTAACAGATAAGGTAAGTAATTCTGACAAAATTATTGTTTGAAATAAAGAAGAACGCAGTAACCTCAATTAAATATTGAGTAAAGTGAAGCACAATATATATTTTACTTAAAACAAAAATATTGTTACTATAAAAAAATATATATATTTCAAATAATCAAATAAATCTAATTGTTTCAACAAAATGTTTTGTTCTTCTGTGTGTTATTTCTATTTGAGTCAATAAAATTTATTGTTTGAAGTAAATATTCCATTTGATCAATTTTACAAAATTATATTTGAACTAAACATATACATATATCTCATTATTTTAATGAAATAATTAGTTATTTTAAGTATTATATACTTTTTACCCAATAAAACTTTATTTGAGCAAAACATTTTATTTGTTTAATTCTATTAAATATATTGTTAAAACAAATAAATTTTATTAACAAAATTATTTGCTTCGCCCAACAATATATTTGTTTGTCCAAACAAAGATTTTAGTTAATACAACTAAAATTTGGTTGAGTCCAGTGTTGCCAGATGAAATTATTTCGCAGCGGTAGAATGTTAATACCTGGCGGAAGAATTTCCGTAACTAAATTCAAATGTTCTTATTCATTTTATTTCATCACGTATTAATTTATATTTGCGTAAAAAAACTAAAAATAACCTTCAAATTATAAAAATTAAGAAGAAAAAAAGGTCTATGTCTTTTTAATAGACATCGTAGAGTAATTACTAAAAATCACTATGTTTTTGTTTTGTACCACAAAATATCAAAAAGCGGTAGATTGTGAACTAGAAACGCAGGTGTAAGGTAAAAACGGTAGAAATACCGTTTTAACGGTAGATCAGGCAACACTGTTTGAGTCAACCAAGTGGATTTTGCAGTGTGAGGTTATATTAACAAAAATTGTTCAAAATCAAGCTCTTCATTCGCTTGTGTGAAAATATACAGAGGGTTCTAAAAAAAAAAACAAAAAAAGTTGGTCCAAGTTTCGAAAATTGGTCAGTAAATTTGAAACACCCTGTATTCCGCTGAAGCCCCAAATTTTGCCTAAAATATTTTCTCTGTGTCGATCAAGGAATCTCCCATTATTTCATTTAAACTTCACTTTTGTGGCAGTACTGTTTTTTAATGGTATTATGTAAACTTTTTTTTTATCAAAACGATTAATTGCATTGAACATATGCATCAAAGAAAAAGAAAAAAAACAAAATAATTACGTATACGTAATGGTCAGTCAGTCACTGTTAAAAATGCAAAAAAAATACAAAGTTTCCAAAATTGGACAGTAAATTTAAAACACTCTGTATATCACTAAAGCCCCAAATTTTGCCTAAAGTATCTTCTATTTGTTGATCAAAGAATCCCCCATTATTTCATCTTAAACTTCACATTTGTGGCAGTACTGTTTTTTTATGGTACTATGTAAATATCTATTAATTGCATTGAACAAATGCATCAAAGAAAAGAAAAAAAAAAACAAAATAATTACGTATACGTAATGGTCAGTCAGTCACTGCTAAAAATGCAAAAAAATACAGTTTCCAAAATTTGACAGTAAATTTAAAACACCCTGTATACCACTAAAGCCCCAAATTTTGCCTAAAGTATCTTCTATTTGTCGATTAAAGAATCCCCCATTATTTCATCTTAAACTTCACATTTGTGGCAGTACTGTTTTTTTTATATTTATGGTACTATGTAAATATTAATTTTTTTATCAAAAATATGAATTGCATTGAACATACGCATCAAAAAAAAAAACAAAAACGTAGATAATGGTCAGTCACTGCTAAAAATGCAAAAATCTACAGGGTGTTTGTAGTAATTCAGCGAACACAGATGATGTTACTTTTTTATTGAGTTTTATTGAACGTAATTTTACAATAGAAATTTAAATGATTGCAAAATTATATACGCAAAGAACGTTTCTAGTTGGCAGTTACAAACACACACAGACAGTGATATTCAGTACAGCCGATTTAAAATTTAGTCAGTATTGCCAAACTTGTTTTATTACACACTAGCTGATTCCTACAGTGTTCCATTTAAAAAAATATCGCTAAATTGTGCCGACGATTTTTGGAAGACTGCATAATTAAAAATAATTCTTAGATATGCTCCCTAATCTTTAGTTTCACTATGTATTAAGTGAAATGTTTAACTTCAATAGCCAATGAGCAATCAAAGACTGGAGTTCAGCTGCAGGGCCCTGTATAACCGGGTGGTCCATTTATCGTGGCCCCCCTAAAAATTTGGAAGCAGTCAGTTTTATGAAAAAAAGTTTCAAGTAAAAGTTTTACTACAAGAAGTGTCCTAACAGATGGTTATGCAGTCGTACACCAAGGAGAACGTTTGAAGGTCATGCGAAGGTCAATTTTTTTTTTTTTTAATGGAACATGGCATTTTTTTTTCCAAATTTGAAAAAGGATGTAATGTGAGTTAGAAAAGTAGTAAACTCATGTGGCCTAAAATTAAGATTCAGCGAAATATTCAAGAAAAACAAAATATAAATTGGAAATAATTCATGAAAAACATAGTATTTTGAAAGCAATATGAGGACTTATTACAAAATAATTACTAACAGATTGGGAATTAAGGATTAATTTTCAATAATAAGTCATATTTGAAATATCGGATGTAGCTAATTACAAAGGAAATATGGGTATAAGTTGTTGTTTATATTGGATATTAATAGGTCGTATGAATTAGTTGTTGTTTATATAATGGTTATTTGTTGCCCTTTATCCGGAATACCATGGCATCAGCCATTAACTTTGTATTTATAATTCCTTGAAACTGCATAAATACCTTACAACCTAGGTAACAGAGTTAATGTTATTGTATCGTTGTGATAAACGTACACTATTTGAATATCAAGAATGGATCGAGTGACACGTGAAAAAATCGATATAATTTCTGTTATGGTGAAGCGGAAGAAATATTCGCGCAGCGTGTCGTTTGTATCTGGAAGATACCCTGATAGACACCAGCCGAGTCGTACATCCTTTCGTCGTGTTGTACAACAGTTCACTACCACGGGAAGTATTGTGAAGAAGAAAAAAATGCGAAAAAAGACTGCTACCGATGAAAACGCGCAAATTGCTGTTCTAGCGGCAGTGGCTCATAATCCACACCTCAGTACTAGAGAAATTGCCGACCAGTCTGGAATCTCACGAACTAGTATTGGTCGAATACTGAAACATCAAAAAATTTCACGCCGTACCACATATCGATGCATCAAGACCTTCACGGAACTGATTTTGAACATCGTGTACAATTTTGTGAATGGGCTCAGCAAAAAATTCGCGATTTCTCAATGTGCTATTTTCCGACGAATCCACTTTTACGAATCATGGGAGATAAATTAGGCATAATATGCATTATTGGGCAACGAAAATCCAAGATGGTTACGAAACAAGTAGAGCGGCAACGTCCATGGAAATGTCAACGTCTGGTGTGTGGGATTATTTGGTACAAAAATTATTGGACCTTTCTTTCTTATTGCCAATTTTAGATGGTAAAGTACAGCGACTTTCTACACAATGTGTTACCGACACTACTTGAAGATGTACCTTTAGAGCGGCGAGCCACAATGTGGTACCAACATGATGGGTGTCCAGCTCATTATTCACGGGCGGCTCGAGAAATATTAAACAGGGACTACGGCGATCACTGGATAGGACGCCGCGGACCTACATCTTGACCTGCTCATTCCCCAGATTTGACACCTCTCGATTATTTTCTGTGGGGTTCAATTAAAGAGAAAGTGTACCGTACTGCCCCAACAACACCGGAAGATATGCTGCAAAGGATAATAAATGCATGGTCAGAAATTACGGAAGAAGTGCTAATAAACGTCCATGATTCATTTAGTACGAGAATTCTAAAGTGTATCGAGTTGAAGGTCAACACTTTGAAACACTTACTGTAATAAGTCCGAAGTTTCCGAAATAATTGTCCCAATTAAATGAAATTAGTTTAGCCCAGGAGTGATCGATACTTTGTGTTATTACGTTATTTTTTAATAATTTTTATCATTTTTGTGTTTTTGTTGAATTTTCCAATTTATATTAGTTTTCTTGAATATTTCACTAAATCTTAATTTTAGGCCACATGAGTTTTACTACTTTTCTACTCACAATTACATCCTTTTTCAGAATTTGGAAAAAAAAATGCCATGTTCCATTAAAAAAAAAAAAATTGACCCGCATGACCTTCAAACGTTCTCCTGGTGTACGACTGCATAACCATCTGATAGGACACTTCTTGTAGTAAAACTTTTACTTGAAACTTTTTTTCATAAAACTGACTGCTTCCAAATTTTTAGGGGAGGGGGGGGGGGGCACGATAAATGGACCACCCGGTATAGAGAAATAAATATTTATTGAAAATTATGCTATTTTTGATTGGCAGCTAACATTTTTGAAAAAAAAATATATATTGAAAAAATTGGGCCTTAATCAGTGTTGTTTTATTAATTATTCTGTAAACATTGTCAAAAATAATGCTTCTCTACACACTTCCTTTTCGTATCTCTATGAAATCTCAAAATCTTCGAATACTCACTTATTAAATAACGTCTCTAAGAATTGAGCCGAATGCGGCAATCCTTCCACCAACAGATCCAAGGGTATATCGTTGACCACGCGGCCAATCCGCCGGCGCCAAGTTTCGCGATGCCGGTAGACGCTTCCCTGTACTGTCTACCCTCAGCCAGCACCAATATCCTCCTCAACACCAGCCTAGGACTCGCAGGAGACGTTCTCTCCCTCCGTATTCGTTCACCGCACTCTCGCATCTCACTTCATCGGGCGTCTAGGTTTGAATGCGCGCCCGCTCGCTGAAGATGATCGCGAAGGATTTTACCCATCGACGCTCTGGACCGTCGACATACTGACACACTTTTTTTCTCCGCCGCGGAACAAGAATGATTCCGGACGAGTCGTAGATACATACGTATACTTACGTTGTTACAACATACAATAGGTGCGCTTTCATTGAACGCTCAACGTCGGAATTGGGCTTATTAAATTTTCGGCGATGGATTTTTAACAAGAGCGCGCTGAACGATTAGTCGGTGAATTTGTAGAGCGGCAATATTTGCCTAATAACTAAAGCAAGGTGCTTGGCGTTCCAAACGGAAAACGCACATACAGGTGTTGATAGAAAAGCACCCGATTGCCCGTATAAATCATCTAGTTGTTTTGACCGAGTAAGAAAAACATACCCATGTATAAAAACTACATGCACCCGTAAATCACGCGGAATATTTCAATGCACAGCCTGTGGCACAGCGATGACGCATATATACATAACTTGTTTGTTTGACACGAACGATAGCGCAGCTGTGTTTTCGCAATATTGTAGGCAGGCATTGGCGGCGTCTTAGATGTAGCTGTTTATTTATATTTGTGCAGCACTCAAATATCTCCGTTCAGGCTTTCATTGAAAAGTAAGAATTGCTAAAATAATTATATTTTTGATACGTTTTAAGCACTGTAACAAGATAAAATATATAATTGTATTACTTATTTAAATAGGTAATAGTGACATTTTCTTTATTTCTTGTATTTTATTAAAAGAAAAAGATAAAACAAGCAGGAATAAAGAGTCACTAACTATTTAAAATAATAAAACAAAAACTTGGTAAGTCTTTTTATCATTGATTAGAAATAATTCACGTATTATTAATATCAAAACATTGTAATTTTCCACAACAATACATTTGAAAATGATGGTAATTTGTTATATCTAGCGGCACATTAAATTTAAACGATTATCAACAAAATGTATTAAATCTTAATAAATCCAATCAACGCCCCTACCTCAAGACTTCTATTCAAAATATTGGTGCAACTAGGCCAAAAACAGGGGAAGCTCTTTTCACTAAATTATGTTAATTATTGTTACTTTTTATTGTAATTTAATAAGTTTTTAAAATTTGTAATCGCATAATATTTTCTAGATTTTCTTTTGTAAATATGAAGTTCTTTTACATGTGAATACAGAACCTTAGATAATACTCTCTACTGACTTCGCAAAACTATGCAGGTACTACATATGTATGTAGATACATATGCAAGCTCCTAGGCATAGACTGCGTGTAGGCAACGCCACTGAGTTTTCTGCTTCCCCGCTTCTCCGAACGAGTTTGTCCGTCCTTTACTAATAACCATGCCCTAGTAGCAAAATTTAAATTTCCCACAATTATTTTTAGTAACTTAAACAGATAAGACGATCAAAGTAACTAGTAATTTAATACAAAATCATTGGCAATTTCGTGTTTCAATGTTGACGTTACTGAAAATAATTGCGGGAAATTTAAATTTTGCTACTAGGGTGAAGTTGTGTGTGTTTTTAGAAGATACAGCAATCATTCTCTTTGTTGGAAATTTTTACTTCAAAATGAAAAGTTTCAAATTTGAATTTCGCGCCGTTTTCAAGCAATTGTCATACGTCACATTGTGTTGGAGTGGTTTCGGTCGTGCCTCAATAATAGCACTAAGGACAAGGTTGTAAAATCCTTTATTATTTTGTGGTCCGTTTTCAATGACCTTCAAACCTAGCTGCCATTTTGTAAAGCTGTTGCCGAGAATTTTCAAACGTGTGGAGTGATTTATATTGTAAAGGAAGTAGGAAAATAGATTAGAAAAAATCACAAATTTATGCTTTTTTTATTGTGGTTTATTGCAAATATTTCTGAACAGCTTATAGTAATAAAAAAAAACACGATTCTAGTAAAATAATGTTTGATTAAGTGATGCATAGCATTTGCAAGTGTTTTAATAATAATAATATAATAATAATAATAATATTTATTGATTAAAGACACAATTGTGTGTATAATAAGTCAGAAAACCCAATTAATGAAGCCACCATCAAACTAAAAACCAAAATGATAGAACAATAAATGAATAATCTTAATAATAACATATATACATAATACAAAAACAAAAAAAAAAGGAATTTATAAACAGAAAGAAAAAGAAAGCAAAAGAAGATCGTATTACTCTCCGAAATATTCAGCCACCGAGTAAAAGAAATGTTGTAAACAAAATGCTTTTAGTGACTTTCGAAAACTTTTATAACTATCATGACATAGAGTTTCAGACGTAGACTAAGTAATATCGAATTGTGTATAATGTGAAATGTGAGGCTTAAAATTTGTACTAGTATAAAGGCCGTTTACACCTAACTATTTATTGCGCAATTTATTGGCCAATTTAAAATTTTACGTGTAAAACACGGATTAAATCGGTGTTTTGCAGGTAAAATTTTAAATTGGCCAATAAAAAGCTAAGTGTAAAACGGCCTTAATGCAGTTCAGATCAAAATCACATTATTTTAAAATTTGAACCTAAAATGAAATGCATTAAGTTACTTACTGTATTAAATAGCGATGTGGTTTAAAATGAATATCTACAAATAAATTGATTTAATGTGACCTAGGAAACTCTGCACAACGACAATAGTTCTTCTTATCCTATATACCCTCTTAATTCTTGTCCTGTTTTATATAATAAATTCATTCGTAAATCCAAAGAAACTGCGACCATCATTAGCGTCAGAATTTATCTTGCAAGAGCGAATGGCACAATAGTATAATGCCCATTGGCGTCTTCTGTCACGGTTATTTCACTTAAACCTAACAATGTAATATATAACTAAGTATATAAATGTTATGGCCTTAACTTTACCTTCTACACAATGCACCTTATCAATTCTATTAACTGTTTTTAAAACAAAGAGGTTAACAATCTGAATCGCCGATTTTGATTATACTATCTCTAGGTTAACATACATACAACTATGTTTATTCAAGGAAATTTTTTTCATGTCAGCCGAAGAGTAGCCCACATACGTAATGTTTACTCGTATTTGATAAATTCATATTTTATGTCCGCTATTCATTTGGTAAATTGTCTACGAAAGTTGTTTTGACGACCTTGATTTATTATTATTACTTGTCAATAAGGGTATCCATTCAGTTTAGGCGCAACAAGTTTGCGGCAAAAACCACAAAGGGAAGCATTTGCGTTTATCTGATATTCGCTTCTTATAACACATGTATAATCATATTTTTCATTGAAATCTCGCATAACTAAAATACATACAGTTACGGACAAATGTCATACGCATATTCTTTCATAATAAAATTATTAAAACATTTCAATTAAAATTTTGCATAACTTTATTTTTTTCTATTATCTCTCAATACTTCTTAAATAATTAGCTTTTCGTTTCTTTTTTACAACATACCTAATACTGAAAAATAAATTGGAATTAACTCTTGTCTGCGATTGTATATCTGGATACTAATATTAGGTCTCTCTTATATTTTTAATAGTAAAAAAAATTAGAACACTGAATAGTTGAAATGAAAGCAGTAGGTGTTGCAGAAATCAAGGCATCCTTATAAATCTGATGATGCGATCGGTAAATATGGGGACAATTTTGTGTTTCAGCACGATAACTGTCCCGTGCAGAAATCGCAAATTGTGGAAGAATGGATACGTTCCGCAAACATTTATTTAACAAGTATTGAACTGGCCTCTAAGTAATCCGGACTTAAGTCCTATTGAAAATGTTTGAGCTGCATTAAAGTAGAATATATATTTATACATATATGAAGACTTCATTCCAGAAAATTCAGATAAACTATGAGAAACTTCTAGGAAGTAATCGAAAATAATGGGGACTGGAGACATTGGATGCTTCGAAATTGAAGAAATGAATTTATGCAAATGTTTTATTTAGATAAAAACAATAAAATAAATTTATAGTGAGAACATTGTGTTATTACTGTATCACATGTGTATATTATGTATGATACGTTACTAGCAAAGTATGTCCTTGCATTTACTATTAAAAACTATATCTGTTATTTATATTCAAATTCGCTTATTGCTAAATGTTATAATTAAAAAACTACAAAACTGAAAGAAAGAAACTTGTCTATCCACTATATTCCATATTGGCCGTATATATGTGAAATAAGGCATTCTAATAAATCAATAAGAACATTCAGAAACAGAAAAACTATTTTACTAAGGAATACATAAAAATATTATTTCAACGTGTGTTTGTTTATATCTTAATAACAAAAACTAAATGATAAATAAAAATCTTACATTTAAACAAAAACACTCATTTTTCTTTTTTCCTTTTTTTGTGCAATTACCCCTCCCATGAACACTATTAAAATTGTATCTAAAAAACAGACTTTTTTTAGTTAAAATCTCCATTTCCTTCTTTCCCTCCCCCTTCCTCCGTCCCTATAAACTCAAGTTGTATACGCGCTTGCTCAAAGCCATAAATATGTATTGTATGTGGGTAAATACAGGATACAAGAAAATAAGGTATGCTCTTGCATCTCTAGGTGTGACGTATTTGAGGGCGAAACAGTACTACCAATCCAATAATTTAATAGATATCATCAATGTAAAGAAAAATAACTCCCATCTTTTTTTAAATTTATCCTATTAAAATCAATAAAAGTGCTTTTTTTTGCCATTTCCTTCAATCAAATTTGCATTGAAACAAAATTTTAGATAATTCACATTTTTAAATGTAATTGTCAATTGAATGCAAAATCGTTATTGCTTTGTGATGTGTGATTCTCTTGATGTAAAGAACTTTTTGCCTTTAGTATAACATTTCATGTTTGCTTATTTTAGTGCAATGCAGCAAATAAAGCATTAATAATCACAAGCTTTACTTTAACTGAACATATTCTACGCTTCTTTAGCTCTTGCCTTCATACTTCTTTGTACTTACAGGTACTAAAATTTCACTAATTGTAAGTGGTTCATATTTTTTTTTAATGGCAAATGAAATATCTATTAGTCTGGTACAAACATTAATGCAGACAGTGTTGGAATAAAAAAAAATGCAAATAAAAAAAAGAAAGAATTAATATTAAAGATTGTGAGTACAGTGTTTTATTTTCCTTTTTTTACAAATTCATTTATCAATTCTTTCCATTCTACTCCCTCAAATGAATGAAAGTCACTCAAGAATTTCCACTACAACGTGTATAAACAGTTTATCCACACAAAACCTAAAACGAACTTATAACACGTAATTAAAATCACTATACACGTAAATCGAAACTACTACAAGCATAAGCGGACACAAAACATTAAATAAAAACTAAATAAAAGTTTCTAATCGATTTAAAAATAAACTGAAACTTGTTAAAAATAAATGTACGTAATTTTGGTAAATACATCAACAACAATGGCGACAGCGAGTGATGACGTTATCTTAGGGCCATTGCGCGAAAAAGACGAGTTTTGGTTTTCAGATGAGCATACCTTATTTTCTTGTATCATGCAGGTAGAATAATACGGTAGCTCGTTTGAATCAAATTGCGCCTAGTCGGTCAGATGAGTTATATAAGGAGCGTAAATCGAAACAATAAAATACATGTATGGTAATAGCAAAATGTTAAAATCCATTAATTCACAACTACCAATTAATGTAAAAATGCAGCTTTTGCTTTAAAAAAGCCCGTTTTAAGTTGAAAATTACTTATCTATCTTGTCGCCATCTAGTAGCGCTCGTGTTTATTTCTACAATTGTAGCGAATTTCGTGTGTGTTTACAAGTGTTTTGTGTTTTTTAGAAATTGAATCGTGAAAACATCTTAACGTTTTTAAAAATATGTTGCGTAACCCCGTCGGGATTTTTTTAAAACTTACTTTTCGCATTAACAAAACCGTCAACGGGTCCGAAATGATTTTAATATAATAAAATTAATATGTGGCGTCACTTATGCTCCTATCTGACGTAACCTCTGTATGCGAGTAAGTATACCGTATTATTTCTACCATGGTATCATGGGTAAACTATTGTCTAAATCAGTGGTTCTCAAACTGTGGTACGTTCTTTTTTTTCCGAAAACCAACTCGAGTGGAAAAACTGTGTGTCAGTGTGTATGGATGGTGCTAAGGCTATGAGCGGTCACATCACAGGGCTGGTAGGCCATATTAAAAACGGTTTCAACTGAGTGTAAGTTCACTCATTGTGTCCTTCACGAGAGGCTTTGTGTGCTAAGCACCTCCCTGATGAACTTAAAGATGTCCTTGATCAGAGTGTGAAAATTGTGAAACTTCATAAAAACTAGCCCTAAATCTCGTTACTTTAAAATTCTATGCCAGGATATGGGGAGCCTCCATGAAACTTATTGCTACATACTGAGGTATGATGGCTTTCTCGGGGAAATGTTTTGTCCCGTGTATTTGAACTCCACAAAGAATTACATAATTTTTTTACCGAACACAAATCCCATCTGTCTTCTGTATTACTGATTTTGATTGGCTTTTAAGTTGGTTCTTTAAGTGATATTTTTGGAAAACTCAACATCTGGAATTTATCCATGCAAGGCAGTGTTTCTGAATTTTTAATATAGAAAGAAAACTGATGCAATGGTAAAAAAGATCATTCTCTGGAAAAAACAAATAGAAAATAACAACTGCGAGCCGTTTGAAAGATTATTACATTTTTGCAAGATAATGAGAAAAACATATTGATTTCACTGAACTCAAGACTCAAATGGGCCAGCATTTGAATGCATTGAAGATCCGCATAAGAGAGTACTTTCCACCTTTGGAGAAACAGTAAAACTGGATACGTGACCCCTTTAATGCTGATGCTATGGACACTAACCTGACTATCTTTCAAAGGAACACCTCATTGAAGTATCATGTGATCCCACGTTGAAAAACAAATATTGACTGCTGGTACTACATTGTTAGATTTCCTGGATCGGTATGGGAAGAAATCAAAGAACTGTCAAGCACTGCTGTTAAATTTCTTGTTGGGTTTTCCACCACTTATTTATGTGAAAAGGGTTTCTCAAGTTTAACCTATCTTAAAAATAAATCTAGAAACAAATTAAAATGTTGAATATGATTTAAGATTGTATGTAACCAAGTTAAAACCCAATGTTGATAAAACTGTGCAAGGGAAACAAGCTCACCCTTCTCACTAATCTTTGAAAGTAACGCTTTTTGTTCTTTAAATTTTGTGTGTTGTTTTTAATGTAATAAAATGTTTGTAAACAATATCTCTTTGTTTTTATTTAAACATGATGCGTAATTCAGTTTCAAAGTTAAACACTATACTTCTATGCTACATAGAAGGCTTTAAGATTTGTTAATATTTTAATTATAGTTTACTTAGTACCGGTAACTGAGAGGGTACTAAAATGTTTGTGGGTAAAAAGGGGTACAGTATCTAAATAAGTTTGAGAACCACTGGTCTAAATGTTGCTGATAATACAACAGCAATTATCAAAATGCTGCAAATCGAACGTTGCATCACGTTTCAATAACATTTATGCAGCATAAATTTACAATTTTATGATATTTCCAATCAAGTGTTTTTTTTTTAATAATTTGAAACATTAAAGGTATAGTAAACAACATACTTTACCATTCATGCATAGAAATATTTGAAAGTGACAATTATTATTACAAATTGCAACGCTTATCTTCAACCTAAGTCGTTACACTTCATTATAAGTACGCAAGGAATGTAATTTAAGTAACAAATTACTGGTGCACAACACAAATATGTGTGTACTACACTCCGTACGTTTTACATACATACAAGTAAAAGTAATTACGGTACATTTGATTTTACTCTCGTTTCTCTATACTTATCGCGGTAGGCTCGTCTCACATCGACGATCTTCAGACCTTCTGCAGTATAGTTGTCTCGTTTTCTGCTTTTATGTAACGCAACGCGCAGTCAAATATATACGTTCTTAACTGCACGACGCCAAATAGAAATTATTATATATCTATAGAGAAAATAACCTAATGAAGACGATCACGAGAAGGCACAAAAAAAAAGGAAAAAACGAAACGGAACTATATCGAAGAGAAAATAACACCTGGAAAATATGTACGCCATAGTATAGCCCCGAGCGGCTGGAAGTATACGTATAGAAAGACTTACTTCCAGAAGAGAGAAGAGGCCCGCGGCTCAGTTCCACTTGGTAATGAGAAACTTCGGAGAATCGGCGAGTTGCACTTTCCAGGTCGACCTACTCTCTGCTGACGGTGTAGGTACAAGAAAAAATGACTTACTAATTTATATTTGCGTCCGAAATATTATTAACACACGTTGATTAACGAGTTGATTTGTTGCTAATAAAAGAGATAAATTCTAAATCACATTCCGTTCGGATGCATTTTAGCATAATTTAATTTAACGATTTTTTAAACAGTAAGACACGTAGTTCTTGTAGGTTATAAAAAAATATGATGAATTACGAAAAATCGAAATGTACGCATGTATTAATTGATTATATAGCTTTCTTGTTCTACATTTTTTTTTTTTTAATACGTTAGAATTTAATAATTTACATACATATATACCATCCAACAAAATGAAACCTGAACGTTACCCAGTCCTAGTATTTATATATTTTTTTTACGATAGAAATTACTGTAAGGACTTCTGTCAAACTGACAGGAACACCCCTAAAGCTAGTGTAATAGACTCTTCCGACGATTCCAGCGCTCAAAACGGATATGATGACATCTGTACTTCTCCTTTTGGATTCACTATACACACTAAAAAATTTAAGTAATTTTCTTGGTAAAATTACTTTTTTTTTTTTGATAATTTTCCGCATTGAATAAGTGCTTTGATTTTTATTAATGTCTTTCTCTTCTACTTTTCGAGTTATTACAGTTTTGATTAATTTTTTATTGTGACAGTCATATTTGTAATCTTAGTAGGCGATGACTCTATCGCTTTGTTTGTTTGTCTGCTTGGAGCAGTATCTACTGACGTCATCAGAGTAACTTGAGAGCGTCTCAGAGTTGGATTTAAAGATGGTACAAACAAACGCGCTCGATTGTAATATAACCTTAATTTTATTATTTACTATTGTGAGATTGCCATAGCTATTATGAATAGGAAAAGTAAAAATAATTTTTCAAATTAATGAATCTAGACTACAATAAAAATGCATCATATACTAGTATTTATGTACCTACCAAGTGAAGGTTTTAAAATATAATGATCATTCTTTACATCAATCACATTGGTATCATTATATTATCTATTTCGTGCATATTTGATGCAGTTATAAATCGGATTACATTTACAAACGACAGTTTACAACACGGTCTTAGTGCGATTTGCACAAATTGCTCGAAATTGCTCGGACGTCGGACCCCGAGCAGAAAGAGGAACCTTTTTGTGATCTGGATTTGCTTGCTCTAAACAAACAAACACGCACAAATCATGCTCTAAAATACAAACAAACGCGTAAAATTCCTTGGATCTGCTTAGATCAGACAAACAAACAAACCTTATAATGACAACCGTTTTTTTGACGTTTAATCGTGTTCAGTGCAAGTAATTCGATTATTCGTATAAAATGAAGCTTTCGAAAGAAGAATTAGTTAGTGTGGTGTCTCTACCGGGGAAAATGTGACAAACTATTTTCTGATCTCACGTACTTCTGTGGACCGGCGCCCCGGTATTCGCAAGTTCAGATGTTTTCATGTTTACTCCGATAAGCCTTTGTCAATGTTGCGAAAAAAAATTCACAGATGTTTTGTTTATTCATATATAAGAGTTAGTTTATGAGTTAATTGTTTAATTAATTTATTTAAATGTTCAGTTGTTTTAAATTAATTTCACTCTGTAAAATGGATAGCGTTCGCTAGTGTAGTTCTTGTCTTTTCTAGTAGTTTTCTTCGATGATTTGTGCGTTGCGTTCTACGCAGCTGTTGATATATGTATACGACTGTTTAACCTTGTGAGGGCTAGTTACTAGATAGATGTTGTACTTTTATATTCATTGCTGCCATTTTGTTAATACTTTTGATTTAGAGATTTGTTTCGTTTATTTTGAATTTATTTCGTCCATCAAGGAACTAGCTTAATAATAACTGTTATTATATTGTTGTGTGCACAATTTAGATATAAGATCATTTATTATTTCGTGCAGGAAGATAGAATTTTGTTTTTTTTCTCTCATTATAATTTTAAAGAGTTCATTTTTTGGTTTTCTAATTTTGCTGATTTGTATTTAATTATTAATCACCTTGGGTTGGGTGAATAGAAGCATTGTGCTTGCTTTTAGTTTTCATTTTTGCAAATTTCTGGTGTTCCACGAATTTAATTTATTTTAATTTGAAACCACGTGGATTGATTGATATAAAAAGGACTATCTTCCTGAACTAATTTGTTGTTTTTTTTGCTAGAGGATTTAGCACTGTCCTTGTGTAATTTAGAGTCTATAGCAGTTTTTTGATTTAAGCCAGGACCCTTTGTCCACGGTTTTTTTTTCCTGCAAAATTTTGTAATTAACAATTTTTTTTTCCTTTTTTTATAATAAAAATTCTTGTTTGTGATTTAACGTCTTTCAAAATTTCTGTTCTTTTATTTTTTGATTAAACCTTTTCAATTTTTGGGGTAATTAAAGAGTCAGATTTCTTTCACCCACTTTTTACTTTTCATGATTAAAATTCAAGTTTTAATTTGCGAAGGTAACTCTGAGTTTAATTGTTCTTTTGCGCCCTTTTAAATTTTTTATCCGTTGAGCTAGCTAATTTAATTTTTCATTTAATTTTTGCATTTGTTACCTTCAGTACACAGCAGTACGTAAAGTCAAAAACATCCAAACGCTGAAGGGAAACTAATGTGCTCTCTTTTAAGAGACTCAAGGACTCCAACCACTGAAGAAAGCGAATTTTCAGTAGTAGGCAGTGTTGTTGAATCCTCAAATATTTCTATGAGGGCGATCGTATTAGGCACAACAGGAATTTCATCGCATTTTAAACAAAAATAAATTTTATCCTTACCATTATCAATTGGTCCAAGAACTAGATCAATGCGATTTCCATATATATAATACTACTATATTGCGGGTATGTGCTCAAAAATTCCGAAATCAAAGGGAGACAGCTATATCGGATATGCCACAACGTTCTGGTTGCATTATGCGCATGCGCGAACCTTAAATAACCATGCATCCTTCTCATGCATGTTGGTCAGTTGTTTACATTTCACATCTCGTTGACAACTGTGCGTATGTTAACGCTTGATCATTGTTTATTGGTGATATTGTGGTTATATCCATTGCTGTTGATTATTTTATATTATTTTAACTGTCATGAATTAGAATTGAAGTCTGTATAAATATTTAGTTTTTTGGAATATAAAGATGGTAAGATATTGCTGTTTGTGTGGCCATCAACAAACAAAGGAAAACGTGAAGGCTTCTACGCATAGATAAAGCAAATAGTTATAAAATGAATATATTGTAGTAACAATAAACTTACATTTTCTTCAGATTTCCTAAAGACGACAACAGACGATCTGCCTGGAAAAATGTTTGTGGATTGTCAAATGAAGATGATGTAACAACTTTATTGATTTGTTCGGCTCATTTTCTTCCGGAGGATTTTATAGAACCAAATGCAAAAATACTTGGGCGAAAAAGTCTCTATCTAAAATCCACAGCCATACCATCAATTCCTACAGTAGCAGATAAAAGTACATCTACATCGAGAACTGATATACATATAGTTAAAGAAACAGATAAAATATTCTTTTTAATATATCCATTCTATTTCAATATATTGAATGTATATTTTTCTTTGTAGTGGCTATCAATCATGACGAGATTTTAGTAATAGATGATAGAAGTACCCAGTTTCCTACTGTAGAAACAATGGATATGAATTATGCAGGTAATACTGGATTTCTTGAAAGTTGAAATATACAACCGACTACCACAAGTCGTACACTACTTCATATAAACCTGCATGAATATACCGCCGCCTTTCTCTCATCATCCCGTGATAGCAAAAGATAGCGATGGTTACACGGATATTCACACCTTGGGAAGATGTTCTACAAAAGCATTTATATGGAATAGAATTCTCTCAGTTTTAATACCCCTAAACTGAATTTACATATTTTGAGTCAAGGGATTTTTAATAATCATTGCATGCAATTATGTAAATTAATTATTGAATGCTACATATCTATTCGATTGTATCATGAGGGAAAATATCATCAAAGGATGAGAACATACATCAGAAATATAACAAATTGGTTCTTTTCCAAAATCAATAAATGTAAAGTGGTTTTTTATTAAACCTTTCCCAACTACTTTGCTAGCTTTTAAAAAGAATCCTTTTTATCAGTGTAATACCTATTGTGTTTTGTAAACAATGTAAATTGATTGAATTTATTATGGTATAGTTTGAAATAAATATTCTCATATGAACATCAATGTATTATTATTTACCAGTATTTATTATGAATTCATCTATCCACTTTTGTATATTTACAGAATTAGTACATCTCTTATCGTTATTTATAGAGGCATAAAGGTTTAAATTTCGTTGCATATATCACTATAAAAAAAGGTAATTCTCCTAACAAATGAGGAAAAATTTGTACTCTTCTTCCAACGAATGATCATTCCATTATTACAATCATTTGATTATTGAAATCATTCGATTATGCCCATCACTACCAAATTGCTTCGTTCGCACATGCGCAAAACAATCGTAGAACCATGTCAGACAAAGAAACTCATTTTCCATCTCCCTTCATCGGCGAAAATTTTTATCATTGGTTTTATACGAGACACGCAATATAGTAGTATTATATATATGGCGATTTCAATCGAAGGTTGATGTTAGCTAGAAAAGCAGCTAGGAGAAGTAAGATTCTTCAACATACTAATTGCTGATAAAGCGGCCTTCCAGAAGAATTATTGCGTTAACCGCCATAATCTTCATTAGCATGACGTATAATTGAGACAGTAGATCAACAGTAGCAGTGGTGTGTTATTTTATTTATTTACTCCATCCAGCCCTATTTCTCACAATTTGGTACGTCATACTGGATAAAACTTTAGGGAAAATCGTAACCATAAACACAACAAACAAACAAATATGACAAAAACAGCAAACTAACCTCAAAATATGAACTGAGGTAAAAATCTTAATTATTACTCGGGGTGATTAGGAACTCACTTAGCATCAGTAAGGGGGGGAGGTAAATATCTCAGTTATTTTTATAGTTCAATTATAACAAGCAAATAGCTGAGCTAGGTGAAGTAAGGTGAGGAATTGAGGATTTGGTGCAATGGAAAACAGCTATTATCTACACTTTCTTGACAATGAATTTAGAGTTGTTGGATGATGTACTTCTTCATATAAGAGGGTACATAATTACGTGGTTCGTTTGCTCTCAAACTCGCTAAGGCTTGAAGGTCTCATCGGATCGAAATAATTCATTTAAAACACAAATTTTTGGGGTGACACTGTATATTTGTTACAAAGAAAACAAGATAATAAAATACAATGAAATACAAATCTTAGCATTATATATAATGAGCGTGCAATGAGTAAATTTACTTTTATGATGGTATTTAAGAAATATATCTTCGAATCTTAATATAGTCTAGTAATTTTAGCTCAGCGGTCTTTACGACGTGATAGGATTTTAAAGGTAAATTCAATTTTAACATGGTACAAGAAAAGAAAAAAAAATAACAGTAAAGACTTAGCTGGTAACTTTGGCGGGTGTCGGTGTATGTCTGGGAGGTAATTGTCGCGTCACGCTATTGTTGTTGTAGGCGTGGTCCAAATTTGCTCCCCTGTACGCGGGTGGCGGTGCAGGTAAAGTAAAAGCTTCTCCCTCTAAGTTCAAACCAAAACAAAATAGGTCCTAAAGGACAGGACCGGATTACCAAAACTAATAAAGTTAACAACCGAAAGAAAAGTCAGCTTACCAGTGACCTAAAGATGACGCCATTAAACTAATTGGATGCCGGCTTACGCTATTGTTTGTAAACCCCTTTTTCAGGAAAATATCGATGCAACGACACTTCTCCTCGCAGCCCCAGGTAAAACGGCAAATGCACTCGATACTTGATGTTCTTCACGTGACAATATCCCACAACAAACGTGGTAACTAATGAAACTTTCACGGAGCGAACTAACAGAGCGTATGATGTTTTTGAAAGCCTGTGTACGTCTCCTCGCTTAGCAAGCGGACGGAAACGGAAAATGCGCAACGTTAATCAAATCAGTCACTAACAAACTAACAATGCGGAGTAATTCACTAAATGAAAAGGTTTTGATGAACGAAACTTGGACTAATAATTGAACAATAAAAAGCTATTTAAATGAACAATGAATTTACTAATAATTTGAAAATGAATAACGAAAAATGCGACATTACTTTTGAGTATCACGTGACTAAAGATACGTTGAAACCAGCAAGAAGTACGAAACTTAGCTGTTATTAAGTATTCCACGTTTCAAAAAGATATTGGGTTTGTTATAATTTTGAAAGTTTATTTTAACTACTTTTTTATTTCTTTATTGCAGAATTTTATGAGAGAAGCTAGTATCATATTTATTTGTTATTGTTTTTAGTGTTTTTTGATTTATTATTACGTTTATCAAGAATTTATTTTAAGTTTTTACTACCTTTTTACCTATCACCTCATCCATTTTCCTATCCAAACAAGATTTCACTGTCACCTGCATGTGGTTCTTGCTAAACAACAAATTATATTTTTTTAATCTCTTTTTCCAATTTTTCTTCTACACTTACAATGCTGCGATATTAATTATAAAAATATAATTTATTGACCGAGAAGAGTTACAGTAACCTCCCTTGCACAAAAAGTCACGAGTCGCCACTGTACAAAAGTGTTTCCTATTGGAAATCGCATTAGTTTACACACTGTATATTAAGAAATAGTTCGACGTATGTTGGAGATCCTGAAAATAATTGCCGGGACATTTGAATATATTGCTTAAGGTGGAGCAATATTAATTTTCAAGTGCCTATATCTATCTATTATCTTATCTTCTATCCATTTAAGCTGCGAACGAATAAAATACACGAAAAAAATGATTAATTTAGTAGTTGGTCAATTGATATGACCTTGCGAAGATAGACCTAATTGCGATACTCAATAAACTTTTAGTCATTTATTTCACTTAAATAAATAAAAAGAAATGGGCTGCCTCTGTTGTATTGCTTTTTGGTTCGTAGTCGCTGCTGTTGCTTTTAAATTATATTTAAAATTGAGAATTAGAAGAAGTGGTTCCTATAAGTGCCTTGTTGGTAAAACCGCAATTGTTACAGGAGCCAACACAGGTAAACTGTTTTTAGTAAATTATTGTAATTAAATGTTATAAAGAAAATAGGTTTACTAAATGATTCGTTTAATTTAAAATAGGAAATAGGGTATACCGGTAAAATTTAATGTAATACTCTCTGGATTTATCTAAAAAAATTATCTAATTTCGATATTTATTTTGTAATATTAAAATTTTATGCCATGTCATTTATTATATTGCGCAAATACACGAAGTAATTCGTCGAAATAAATTTACTTTAGTTGTTTTAGTTTCGGGTTAACTTGAAAGAAGTATTTGAATAAATTATTTTGCCTCTATAAAACATCCAATCACTCCGCGCTACACTATTATAGTTTATTAATTCAGGATAATTGTTTCGGGAATTCGTAGATTAGAATTTTTTTACAGTAAATCAAATGAATCAAGGAAAAAAACTATCGTTTTGCACATGTAACGTTATTTTTCCTTTATAGCAACATATTTGTACAGGTGATTTCTTGGCTTACTCTGATCTGTTAAAATAACATCATCAAGAAAACTAAGGATAAATGTTAAATTTACTCCTATAAATTAATGAATGCTCTTTAGAAGCAATCAATTTCTATGAGATTTAAATCGAGATTACTTTGTTATTTTAAATTTAATATCCCATAATATTTTTTTTACTTCATCATACGTTTTTTTATGATCTTCCATTTTTGTTAGGAATATGGTATATCTGAAGCTTAAACTTTCTGAGATAATAATAATAAAACATTTTTAAAAATTGTCACACAAATAAGATATTTATTCATAAAAAGTAGGCTGTGGAATTATTTTTTTTGACAACACCAGACTGTCAAACAAGGTGTGTTAATAGAATTTTCTTTATTTAGAGTTAATTAAAATTAATTTGAATCACGAGGTGTGTGTTGATGTGGTGTATGCTTTGCTCACCCTATATAATAATAAAACTATGAGCAGAGTACACCGAGTAAGGACAAGAGAGGAGTTATAGCGGTCCAAATTTCTAAACCTAACTTCACACAAACAACAGCTTCCCAAAATGGCAGTTTGTTATTGCTTACGTTCGTATCTACACAAATTAGTTTACTCATCCGTTTAATCTATATGATTTACTCATAGTTTACTCATTAAAGTTAAATTAATTACATTTCATTTTTACAAGCAGAAACACCAAGCCATAGTCGTTTATATAATGCGAGTTCAAATATAGGTTACGTTTTCCTTATTTATGACAGATCCGATTACTTCTTATGTTCCAACACTGACTTAGTTCAAACCTTCATTACAAACATGCGGCATATACCTACACCCTGTTACTATCTATAGGAGCGGAATTGACAATTATTTTGAATCTCCGTGTATGACACGACAAGAATTAAGAAAGTACATGAATAAGAAGAAATATTATCTTTGTGCAGAGATTGTTAGATACACATTTTAAGCTAGATTGCTATTTATCGCAGTAACTAACCTAATTCATTTTATGTTACTTTTTAAAATAATGTGATTTTGGTTGAAACTGCATTCTACTGGTATAAATTTAATTACATTTATTCCACATTATAGACAATTCGATATTATATTAGTCTACGTCTGAACTCTTCCCCATTGTGCAACCGCCGGACACTATTGTTGACAAACCATGCAGGGGATGTTAGAAATGAAGATAGTCGAATAGAAAGGAACAATCTTTGATCGGCACGGAACGATATAGTCATAACTCTTGAACCCTAATTAAAAGTTATTGTGTATTCGTGTCAGAAATTGAAAGTCCCTTCCACCGATGCTGTTGCATTTTTATTAATTTATTTGAGAAAGAACCACAACAATATTATCCTGGAAAGAATCTTTTACAGTATAAAATATAAACAAAGATTTGTTTCACAAAAAAGGAAAGAAAATGAATATAATTATCGAAAACATTGCAAATATATGTATCACTTAGTCAAACATATTTTTACTGGAACGTGTTTTCTATTACTATAACTGTTCATAAATATTTACAACAAATCAGAATAAAAACGCATAAATTTGTGTATTTTTTAATCTATTTTTCTACTTCCTTTAAAATATAAATTATTCTACACGTTTGAAAATTCCCGACAATCAGCTTTACAAAATGGCAGCCGGGCTTGAAGGTCATTCAAAACGGACCACTCAAGAACAATGGTTTTTTGCGAACATGTCCTTACTGTAATATTCTGTGCTATGAGTATTAGCAAAAATTACTATTTTTAATTACTTGTATCGATTTTAATTTCTAATTTTGATCAAAACTTCAAATGTTGTTATATTTTCAGTGTTTATAAAATTGATACCTTCGAAAAAAGTATGTGGTGGTTTCATTTCCAAAAATCCAGATTTTCAGACAGAACCTCCTTTAATTCTTTTTGGCTTCCTAGGAATCGGTTACGTCACAGCACTAGAGTTCGCCTCTCGAGGAGCCAGAGTAATCTTAGCATGCAGAAACGAAATCAGAGCCGAAGACGCCCAAAGGAGAATCATAAAAGAAACTAACACCAGAACGTAATTTACAAATTGCTTGACCTCTCATCATTAGATTCGGTAAGAGCTTTCGCTGACGACATCAACGCAACGGAAGATCGAATTGACATCCTAGTCAATAATGCTGGGGCAGGCGGTTTAGGAAATCGTCATACCAAAGACGGTATACAGATCACGCTGCAAGTAAATCATGTCTCTGCTTTTCTTTGACACATTTACTATTGGGTATTGTGATAAGTATTCGACGGTGAAATGCCCCCTTCATGATGATTATCCTTTTCCAGATAAGATTAAGAAATCTGCTCCAAGCAGAATCGTTAATGTATCGTCGATCGGGGCAAAATTTTGTCAACTCATCGTTGATGATATGAACACTTTTCCGACAAATACAAACGCAATGTTCGCTGATAGCAGAATGTACAGCTATTCCAAGGCGTGTAATATCTTGTTTACGATAAAATTGGCGAACAAATTAAGGAATACTGATGTCACGGTTAATGCTTTACATCCGGGGGCTGTGGACACTGAGATTTTTAGAAGGATACCGGAAGTATTCAAGTTGATCATGAATCAAACAATTGGTTTGTATTTGAAGGTAAGTAATAATAAGAATTTGGAAAAAAAATATTTTTATGGTATGGTGTGGCTCAAATAAGGCAAAACAAATAATTAAGGTATTTTGTTTAATTTGTTTTATATCCGACAGTAATGTAATTACAATAAACAGACGAAATTTGGAGAAAAAATAATAATATTCCAGATTTAACTGGAAATGAGTTTTCGGATTTCTAAATTAATATAGGAAGAAGATAGATATAGAAAACCGTAGTTATAAAATTTTATGCTGAATTCAAAAATATAATAATATATAGGCTCTTCCATTTAAAGTAATAAAGTTTTGCCTACTATCCAAATTTAAATTTCCCGCCACTATTTTTAGAGAATTCAACGTAAAGGCATTATAATAACTATTAATGTAGTTCAAAATGTTGGGTAATTTTATGTTTTAACGTTGAAGTTGTTAGGAATAATTGCGGGAAATTTAAATTTGACTATTTGGGTTATCGCGACTTGAAGGTTACCTAATTAAACTGATGGTACAAAGATGGCGCGACAGAATATTCGGCGATGTCACTGCTAGGCTTATTTTAGAAAAGTATGAAGTATTAAACGTGATCTTACGTGGTTAAGCGTAAGTGGAATTTTTCGTTGCACAAACGCGTAAAAATATAAGATAAGCGAAGAGTCGGTGCGAGACGAATGAAAGTGGTTTAACTGCACGCGCAGGGATTGGGTAGAGCATTCATAAATGAATTGTCATTTCGCAAAATTGTTGTTAAAGGAGTCAAAATAAGTAACAGTTGAAGTAAACTAAACAAAAACTAAAACATAAAAGTGGGCCCAATGGATTAATATTCGTTTTATAATGAATTTAAAACATATTTTTGCACGCAATATTTGCCTATCTTCTTCTTAGTGTGTAACGTGTCGTTACACAGAAAAATTGATTTCAGTATATATTTTGATTTAGAAATTTATTTTATCACAAATTTTAGTTTATTTTCATCAATTTTTCCTATTAAGCTTGTTACGGCCGCATTTATTCGTTAGTTTGTTTTCGCCAGCACGCACATTAGTTTCAATTCTTAGAGTATCGCGTCCCCTTCACGCGGCGCACATTGAAGCACTCTCGAATCCCCGCCGACGCCGCTTGCGTATATAAGCCGTGCATCTACCGAGATCGAGGCAGACTCCGCCGATTCCCGAATCTCTCCTTGGCCATAATACGTTGTCGTCCCACGGGGTGATACGATTATAGCCGTTTACCGATCCTGTAGGACTGTATTCTGTTGTCGTCCCCCGGGGTGATACGTTTACAGTTTCTTTTCCGTTCCCGCAAAGTTATAGTACGTTGTCGTCCCACGGGGTGATACGATTATAGCCCTTTGTCCATCATGTGGGACTGTATTCAGTTGTCGTCCCTAGGGGTGATACGTTTATAGTTCTTCCGCCCCAGGAGTTAATTAGTTACGTGGCGAGATTGTTTCTTTTATTGCTTATTTCACGCTCAGATTTTTTATGCCGGCCCCTTTATATTGTTTAATACGAGAATTATCGTAGACGGATTTCTGCCATAAGTCATTGAGATTTCATTTGCAACGATTTATGACGATGAGCGTCATAAATTAAACGAAAACCCCGGTATATACTTGTATGTTTATTTCCCATGTCTTCTCGGCAAATTAACCGAAAACTCCGTTAAATGAAGCGAGTACTTCGTCATAATTCATTGCTATATACGAGCATAATTGTAATACAAAATCGTTTGTAATTTCAGACTTGAATGTTTAAATTATGGTGAGAAATTTGAATTTTGTCAATTGAGATAGATTTCTTAATTACCCATAATTCTAACACTTATGCTGGCAATTAAACGTGATCGAACTCTAGCGACATCTAATACAGAAGCTCCAAAGTTTTCTAGTAGAAAATATTGCATATATAACACACAATTGTTATTCTAATGGTCGTGACTGTCTTTCAAGAAAAATAGCGCTTACTTTTACAATTACGAATTATTAATGTGAAACGTGTTTATTTAATTATTGCTATTTTAAAAATACAACAAAAACGATTTAACAAATTTCACCTAATTCGGGCGCCATCTGCATCTTTTTTTCTTAAATAATTGTTCACGAATACTCCAGATTATTAATTCATCCTATTTGCAATTTCAGACTGCTGAAGAGGGCGCCCAAACAACAATTTACGTGGCAACGTCACCAAAATTGGAAGGAGTTACAGGAAAATTATTCGACAATTGTAAAGAAATAGAAATATATTCTAACCTGCGAGATCCAGATTTAGCGGACAGAGCTTGGAAGAAGTGCGAGGAATTGGCGAAAATGAAGGAAAACGAGAAAATCAAATAACAACCTAACCTCAAATTTGCAAAACTTTAATTTTTGTGAAGAAAATCCATCAGTAACCACAGAATATATCACTAGCTGTAAAAGAAAAGGTTTCCTCAACAACATGGGAAATAGAAAATAAATATATGTATATATAGAAAAAAAAATATTTTATTCCATACGAAATATTTAACAATACAAAAATATACTCAATACAATACAAAACTATATACTTAATTCTAATATATCAAATAACTAACAAAATTTAGAACACCAGCCGTGGTGGAGAATCTAATAAAGACATTTTCAATTTTTGTTTCTTCTTAGGTGGTTCAGTTACACCAACATTTTCAGGCGAATTTTCAGTAGTACCAACGCTAACTCCATTTTCTTTTAAATAGCCGCCTCTTTCAATCTCATCGACCAAAGCGCTGAGGGCGAGATCATCGGCGTCCGTCTCAAAACTATCCTCGATGTCCACAGTTTCGGTATTCGCTTCCTCGACGACGCTAGTGTCGCCATCTCGTGGTGTCGTGGAAATCTCGACCGGTTGGGATTTTATCTTTTTCGCGTTGTCGATATCCATCTCAAATTCGCAGTAATCGTAACCTAATTCCTTTAAGTGTGTGCTCAGTTCCAAATACCCTAGAACGGCTTTTATTTGGTTGAAAGTGATTTTTGGCGAGCATTGGTCCTTGATCTTTGTCATTACTTTAGTATCTAGAAGATTACCCAAGTTAAAAAAAAACTATACAGGGTGATTCTCGATATATGTGGCAAACTTTAAGCGCTGATTCCTGGGGTTATTTTGATCACAAAAGTTTATAAGAACATATGTCCAAAATCGCTTAGTTCTAAAGTTGTACAATGTTTAATAGTAAGTTAACATAATTAATGTTTTTATTATAAAGTAACAAAATAATTAGTAAAAACAAAATTAACTTATACTAACTGTTGAAAATGACCGCCCCCAACTGTAATACAAGCTTCTATCCTACGTCGTATTGACTGGCAAGTCCGTTCTAAAATACCAGGGGTATTTCGAATTGTTTGAAAAGCTGCGATAATACGATTTCTCAGTTCATCGACATTTTCAATGGGAGTCGTATAAACTAATGATTTAAGGTGACCCCAGAGAAAAAAGTCCAAAGAATTTAAATCTGGAGACCGAGGAGGCCACGGTTGTGGACCTCCCCGTCCTATCCACCGATCTGGATACGTATTGTCCAAAAACTCGCGAGCAACTAAACTAAAATGCGCTGAAGCACCGCCATGCATAAAATACATTTGTAATCTTAATTGCAACGGAACTTCTTCCAACAGTAGGGGTAGCTCCTCTTCAAGAAAATTGCGGTATACCTCGCCATTTAACCGCATCGGTAAAAAATGTGGACCTATCAAGTAATCTCAAACAATCCCACACATTGACAGAGAATTGATGTTGAAGACGGGCATTCACTAGTTCGTGCGGATTTTCTTCGGCCCATATGTGATTATTATGAAAATTAATAATCGCGTTTCTAGAGAAAGTAGCTTCGTCGGTGAAGAATATTTGAGCCAAATAGTCAGGATTTTGTGCGATTTTATGTTGCATCCATTGACAAAAAGCCACTCTTTGCGGAAAATCTGCCGGCAAAAGTGCCTGCACCCGTTGAATGTGATATGGATACAACAGTCGATCTCTCAATATTCTCCAAACTGTGGCCTGACTAATGTTTAAAGCAAACACAATTTTTCTGGTGCTTGTAGTAGGATGTTCCTCAATTTCATTTAGTACCATTTCTTCAACTTGTGGAGTTCTCGCTGTAGATGGGTGCCCGTTATCAGTTATCCGTTTTTTTTTAAATTTCTCGTTTCATTAAGACGTTGGTGAAGACGGGCAAATATTGAATGATGCGGGATGATACGGACGTCTAGCAGCACACGAATTTTTATTGGCAAGACCGTAAACGAAATGCATATCACACATCTCAGCATTCGTGTAATTCATTTTAGAAAACAGAAACTGGCAGTAAACTGAATGAATACTCTGACAACTATTGAAATGACAAATAAACAATTCCCGCTCAACACAATAGTTTTTGAAGAACCAACTGTGACATTATATCGTATGTTAGTCATACTTCATAATTTATTATTAAACATTTAATAACTTTAAAACCAAACCGTTTTGGACATATACTCATATGAACTTTTATGATCAAAATTACTTCAGGAATCAGCTCTTAAAGTTTGTCGCATATATTGAGAATCATCCTGTATAGTACGCTTGCTTTGAAGTAGTGGCAGTCAGGAGTTTATGGGAGATGTACGCAGTGTTGCCAACTCAAACTAATGTAGGAGATTTTGATTTATTGCGTTTAACCCTATGATTTTTAAACAATAAATTTCGCTCAGAATTTGAACGTACAGTCAAAAAAAAATTTGTGGACAGAAATTACTATGAACGTAGGGGAATATCACCCCTTTTCAACACACGCAATAAACCGTACAGATAATCGTTAATACATTTTAGAATTACAAATTGTGAGGTGTTAGAATTATTATTTTAAGATATATCAAGAGATAATGTTTGAGATTTTCATCATCATCTTGTAAACAAATCCATTCAGGCAGAAAATGAAGGTTTTATATTACTTACCTTGGAAATTCTTCGTTTTTAAGGGGCGAATTTCCTTTGAAGTTAAAAATAGGGAGAGTTGTCCCAATTCATAAAAAGGATGATCATACTGATTTATATAATTACCAACCTGTTACGGGTATCGTTCGTTTTTTTTATGTTTGTTCAAAAGTGTTTGAGTATTGCTTTCTAGACCGAGTATCGCATTTCATTGACCGAAAAAAATGTAATCACTGATAAGAAGCACGGTTTCCGCAATGATAAATCTACAAGTATGGCTCGTTTTTCTTTTTACGAAAAGTTGTTGGAGTATTTGGAGGCTGGTGAGTGTCCTGTTGGAATATTTTTGTGATCTAAGCAGGGCATTCGACTGCGTCGATCATTTTTTACTACTGAATAAACTATACAATTATGACGAAAATACTCCAAACCCTGGCATTCGGCTAACTACTTGCAAATTCTCCTAGACCCCCTCACCACAAACTTGCACCTTAAACCATGGACGCTACGCTTTCCATAGCCAACAGCTCATCATCATCAGCAGAAACATTGAATTGAGTCCAGTGTTTCTGACAAAACCTTGCTGAAACCTGCTTAAGATGTTGTATTTAACTATAAAGTGACAGAAACTCTGAACTCAGTTCAGTGTTTCTGCTGATGATGATAGCTTTGCTATGGAACGTACGTCCAGTTTAGTGCAGTTTGTGGTGAGGCGTCTAGGAGAAGTTTGCAGTACACAATTATGGTTTTAGTTTCTGAGGGATAGGCAGCAGTATGTGAAGAATATTCAGCATAATGTAAATGGCTCTGTTAAGTCGATTAATTCCACTATCAAAGTAAATAATTTGGGCGTCCCTCCAGGTTCAGTGGTAGGCCCAATGTTGTTTCTCCTTTTTTTATAAACGATTTGAATTTATTATTTAATGATGAATTTCTGGTGCTGTACGAGAACGATGTCTCTTGAGAAGAGTTGTAACAAATCCTTGAGTTTGATGGCGGACTGGTGTGCGAACAACTTTTTATACAGGGTGATTCACGGAACGCGTCCATTAAAAGTTTTTGACTTTGCAATGATATCTCGATTTTGAAACTTTGGGGTTAAGCATAGTCGGCTATGATCTCTTTAGACAAAACAATTTTATCTACGTCGCACTTCTGGTTACATCGAAAGTCATGGCCAACTTTGATATTTTAAATAGAAACCTATATTTTTTAGTGCATTTTTAGGTTCTACTCAGAATTTTAAAGCCAATTTTATAAAACATCTACTTACGTATAAGCGAGTTATTTTGGTTTTTGTGAAAAAAAAAAACCTCAAAAAATATGATGCTGTAAATGCGCATAACGGCAATACAGTAAAAGAGAGAGAGAGTTTTTATGTTGACTATGAGTCATCTACTATTTAACCAGGGAATAAAAAGTAAACAAAATTATATACAGGGTGTCTTGTGCGCTACAGGGATGTCAAAATTTTTAACACGCTTCCAAACATAAAAAATTATTGATGATTTCGTTCTATTTAAGCGTACATTAAAATCATATTTGTTGAGTAGCGCATTTTGTAGTTTAAATGAATATTTTAATTTATAAGTTCTACCCCACTTTTGACAATCCTTATGCAAGAAGTAATTTCTCTTCTATATTAGACAAAAGATACCACTGGATTTGATACAATCGCGATTTTATTCATGTTGACATGACCAATAAAAAACGCCTGAAGTAATTAACTTGATAAACCCAATCGCTTTTGAACTGAGCATACTAATTAACTCACACACAACAAATTGATATTTTTAACCATGCCTTGATTAACCCGCTGTAAGATTTTCATTATTTATTGTAATTTGCTACCTCATAACGTGTCGTAACCATTTATTCACCAAAAATATGCGTGTATTATGTGAATTAACGATTTTGAAGTTAGTTGCTTTGTAGCCAAGAATGGCTTTCCATTTTCGCTTTTTAAAGATTTATTAATCGCCAAAAAGATATCTGCCACTTCAGATTAGGGTTAACAACATAAAATATACATAAATATACATAAAAAAATGCATTTATGCAAAGCTTAAAGAAGAAGAAGCGGAAATACACATTGTCCCATAAAAGCCTATACTGCCACAACAATGATGAAAAATATTTAGCAATAAACTTACCTTCAGGTGGTAACACTTTCACTATGTTTATTATTTCATCCCTGACTTTATTCGATACATTGAAATCCTTCAATGTGATCGGGAAACCCAACTTCATACACGTCATTAAATGTCCTGTTATTGTAGAGGTTACCATATTTCTACGAGATAATAAATAATAGTAGGAAATAAATTACATATAACGACCGTTGTAATAGATTACCGTTCTACGGCGATTTGATCTATCGATTTGCCATTCTTGTAGCTTTCGTAACTCTGTTCCACTGTTTCAGTAAATTTCGCCTTCGCCATAGGATTCTCGATCAAAATCTCCTTCAAAGGTCTTTTGTCAGCCGGTGGGCATAAAATGCGAATAACGTTGATGAATTCCTCACCGAATTTTTCAATCTTGGCTTCAGTAAAGCCGTTCACTATGAAAAAATAAAATATTTAGTTTCTTGTATGTACATTCGCCATTTTCGTTAACACGCAAGGCACATCATTATTAAATTACGTTTTATTGTAAATATACTTGATCGATTTTCATATTCTCTCAATTCTCAAAAATCTCGGGGTTTTTTTCACTTTGAGAAAAAAAAAAAAACAACAAAAGAAAAATTAGTAGGTTTATTCGTTTTGGCACTCCGCGTCATAACGCGAAAATCTAGCCGCGTTAAGTTTTTTAACGCAAGTTGTTGCCGTAAAACGCTGGATTGATGCCAGCTTTAGATTTTCTGGTTTCTGTTCGTTTTGGCATAACGCAAAAATAAATTCATTAATTTTACGTTGTCCGCTCTGATTTGTACTTATCGGGTTCTTTTTTTTTAGGTTATAATTTTTATGATTTTTGAAGAAAGTTTTTAGAGCACGAATTTCAATTATTATTTAGTGGATTTTATTTTATTAGTTATTTAAATTTAAATATTCGTTGTTACTCTTTATACAGTATATTTAGTAAGTCTTTAGTCGGCTTTCTTTTATGATACAATAATCTCATGTTTATTTCAATATTCCTCGACAATGCTTACAAGATTTTCTAATTGTTGGAAAATCTTCTATCTTGCGTCAACAAAAAAGTTACAGATCAAACGCAATAATTTCCTTTTCAATTTTCTTTTAATAAACATGTAGAAAGCAAACAGTGAATGTCAGGGTTATAAATCTGGAAATTCACATGGATATTAGAAGAGAATTGAAGGAAATCATTGCGTTTGATCTGTAACTTTTTTGTTGACTCAAGATAGCAGGTTTTCTGAGTATTGTCGCGGAAGAATATATTTTTTTTTTATGACAGGTGACAGTCACGATGATTTACTATATAAAGGAACCCGACATTCAATTAAGATTTTGAACAAACAATCCTACTATTTACAAAGAAGGAATTTCTCCACCCGGCGGCATGTTTCTATACAGGTATTCCACGTAACTGGTTCATTAAAAGTTTATAATGTTCTATTATTTACTTATATTTGAGATTTTGGCACCAGTATCTGTTCGATTGGAACTATAAATGTAAAATATCTTAACCAAAATATCACTTCCGGTTGACCGGAAATGGATGTCAACTTTGTTATTTTAAATAGAATGATATAATTTTTTATTTATCCTTGGATTCTACAACTATAAATACGTCAGTTTTCATTAGCTATTCCTATAGCTACATGTTGCCGTTTTTGAGTTATTTAAGTTTTTCTTTTTTTTTAGTCATAATCATTGCATCATTGAAGAAATTAATATCTCGGTTAATACTGCAAGTAGAGACTCCAAATTTGCTATGTTATGAATGTAGATATAACTCTAAGAAACGGTAAGCACACTTTACATTCTAACATACAGGTTGTTCAAAACTGAGGAACAAAGTGACATATTTTCAAATGCAAAAAACTCATTTTTTTTAAATAGAATACCCTGTATTTTAATTCGGAATTAAGAAGTAAATATCACCCTCTATCACTTTATATCAGCATTCCCTATACCTATTTTTAATAGATTTTGAGATATGAACGATTTTTTGTTAAACAGACTAAGTAGCCCTATTAATGTCAAATTCATTGACTAACCAAAAGTGTTTATGTATATCATTGTAATTACACTTTCGTACAACGCAATATTAATAGAAATGACTATTCGAACAGACATTCTTCTATGGTTATTCAAAAATAATACATGAATTTGACGTGAATCCATTTCAGAGTCGGCTACAAACATTTAAAGATAAGGCTACTTAGTCTGTTTAACAAAAAGTTGCTCATATCTCAAAATCTATTAAAGATAGGTATAGGGAATGCTCATATAAAGTGATAGGGGATGATATTACTTCCTAATCCCCAATTATAAAAATACAGGATGTTTCTATTTAAAAAAAAAATGAGTTTTCTGCATTTTGAAAATATGTCACTTTGTTCCTCAGTTTGAACAGCCTGTATGTTAGAATGTAAAGGGTCCTTACCGTTTCTTAGAGTTATATCTACATTCATAACATAGCAAATTTGGAGTCTCTACTTGCAGTATTAACCGAGATATTAATTTCTCAATGATGCAATGATTATGACTAAAGAAAAAGAAAGACTTAAATAACTCAAAAACGGGCAACATGTAGCTATAGGAATAGCTAATGAAAACTGACGTATTTATAGTAAAATGAATAAAAAATTATATCATTCTATTTAAAATAAGAAAGCTGGCATCCATTTCCGGTCAACCGGAAGTGATATTTTGGTTAAAGTATTTTACATTTATAGTTCCAATCGAACAGATACTGGTGCCAAAATCTCAAATATAAGTAAATAATAGAACATCATAAACTTTTAATGAACCAGTTACGTGGAATACCCTGTGTATAAAAACAGAAAAGAATTATATACGTTATCTTTATTTTTATTTTCCTTTTTCGACTATCTCCATATTCATTTTTATATAAAACTTTCAATTGAACAAACGACCATTAATCAAACACACCGATAAAAAGAAATATACTTCTGCAACTATACACAATTAGCGTCACCAACAGTGAATATACCAATATCGCTATCTCTCTTCTACGGCAAAAATCCACTCCCTACCCAGATGCAAGATTTTCGACGCTGCTTTACAACTTGCGGCGAATTGTAAATATCAGAATTCAAATCGGACAACAACGCAGCGACATAAAAATAACGGCAAGTCGAATCGAACAGAAATACTTATAGCTGCGTTTCGCTGCATGACGCTAATGCCAAAACGATGATAAAAGATTTTACCTCCAGTCAGATTTAATAGAAAACATATTTTAGGCTAATTAATTATTTTAGCAATTTTAATAGTAGTAGTCTGAAATCACTAATAATGTCGAATACCTTGCTTGCTAACGAAAATAATCCCATCAATAATTAAAATTGCAATACTATACTTTTATATCGCTTCAATTCCTCAATGCTTCTGGGTTTCATTTGTGCCAGATCCATCAATACCTCGTTAGAAGCTATCATATAGGGCATACAATTTAGGGAAAAAGCCAATTCCGTTCGTTTCGCTAGCAATTTCCTATAAAGAACCATCCTTTCTTCTTTTTGTGCCTCAGTTTCGACTGTCGTTGAGTTAACTGGCAATATTTTCTTTTTCTCCATCGTAAATTGGCTTATGGTATCATTGGATTTTGTGTACGATGTGGTAGTATAATCTGACGGGCTAAAGGAGATAATTAAAAGTAATTACTAAATATGTAGTAATTTGGAGACGTACAGAACAAAATATAGAAGAACTAAAATGTTAAGACGTATTTTTTTTATTCGAACCTTTCTGGTTTAAACATTATAAACATTTTATGCGCTCGATTTCATCTATACAGGACCGTAATTATTTTCTTTTAATGAAACATCCTATATATTTTTATATTTTGGATATATACAGGTGTTCCATCGAAGACTGGGTTTTTGATTTTCGGAAAAAGTCTCTTATACAAAAATTCTGCAAAATTCAATGCTACATAACTCAAAAACACATACTTAGCTTAATATAAAAGTGATATAATTATATACAGAAGTCTACTATACTCCTGAACATTTATTTAACTTTACCCCAAAGTAGCTTGATTTTTTTAAATAGCGGCCTATATCTTTGCTTCTGTTAAATGAAATTTGGATTTTTTTTTTATTGCGTTTTTGACCAGTTATATATACTTAAATTGTGTCCTATAATAAATATTATTATTTTATAGTCGTTACACAAAACAGTTTTAATTTATTCTAAACATTTATGATACCTTATGCAGAATTTTGTAGATAATTAATGATTTTAAATAAATCGTAACGAATTTTCTATTAATTTTGAGCCTTAGTGTATAAACTTTATATAAATGAATAAAACCTTGAATTAGTAAATATGTAATAATATCACTTTTCATACCTAAAGAGCGTCTCCCGCCCCAAAGCCTCTTCTAGGATTGTTTAAAATTGGTAATTGTACATTTAATATATCGTTGCAAAAATAAAAGAACAATTTAAAACAAAACAAACATATTTGTTTATTTAAATACCTAATGATCATCTTATGTTTTTTTAATTAGAGACTCTCAGATCACACGTACACATGCTGGATTTCAAATACTACACAATTCCAAGTAAAATACGTATTCAAACTTGTAATTTGGCGCCTAGAATGTGTTTTACTTTAAATTTGATTTATTATTTACTTGCTTAGCCGAGGAGATCGTAGGTACGCAAGCGAACAAGAGTAGTCGGCAGCTAGCGTTGGAATTGAGCGGACGTGCCGTTCGTCGGGAGAGCGGACGTGCCGTTCGTCTGAGGAGCGGCGTGTTGTGACGTCCGCCATTAAGCACCGGCGACAACACCGTTATATATTGTTGAAAGTAAATAGCGTAACGGGGTAATTTATCCCTGTTATTGCTGAATACTTGAGCCATTTGTTGCTGCCGGAGAAGAATATCAGATATTGGTAACAAATAAACGCACGCGTAGCGCGTTAACGTGTCCCCGCTATTATGCAATAGTCTGGTCAGTTGTGACTACCGAGGAATAAAACCTCGATGAGTGAGGAAGCCAGCTATCAGTTATTAGATTGCGTATAAGCGGTGGGTTGAAGTGTTGTGCTGTCGTATGGTGGGCGTTTCCAAATCCAGAGAGCCAAATATTAGGTTTGTTTGTTTGTCTGATCTAAGCAGATCCGAGGAATTTTACGCGTTGTTGGTTTTTAGAGCAATGATTTTGTGTGTGTTTGTTTGTTTAGAGCAAGCAAATCGGATACAAAGGTTTGCTCTTCCTGCTCGCGTTGGACGTCCGAGTCAATTACGAGCATTTTTTGGTGGCAACATAACCTATTCGCAGCACTACACGTGTTGTAAAATGTCGTTTGTAAATGTAATCTATTTATAAACTGCATCAAATGCACGAAAAGATAAGAAGAAATAATTTTAAAACTTCACTTGGTAGGTACAAAATACTAGTGTGCATTTTTATTGTAAGTCTACGATCATTTTAATTTGAAAAATTCTTTTACTTTTCCTGTTCATAATAGCTGTGACAAATCTGACAATAGAATAATAAATTAAGGTTATATTGCAATCGAGCGTGTTTGTTGTACCATTTTAAATCAACTCTGAGACGCTCTCAGTTACTTCTGATGACGTCAGAGATACGCTCAAGCACACAAACAAACAAGCTCTTGTTCCCGAGAGTGCCCTGATCGACGAACGAAATCGCTGCCTGTGTCGATAACCCATACGACCAACGCCTAGAGCCGAAGATCGACAACGTAACTGTTATTTTTATTAGTTTTATTATTTGTAAATCCGAATCATGATCTTAATTACTTTTTTACTTAAATTTAGTAATGCAATTAGTCCACTTCAACATTTTTTTTTTATGCGT
>RXPK01000529.1:0-83696 GCA_004143645.1 Protaetia brevitarsis | reverse complement strand
CAAATCTAAACAATTTGGGATATAAGTTTATAAAAACACTTCGATTTGAAACATAGATAAAATTTTATTCCCATATAATATAACTTGCGAGTGTAATATTTGATATGACATCATAATTACTAAAATGATTTGATTGATTATTTTTATTTTAAATTTCTACAGGGACCTTTATATTTTAGTTTATCAAATTATATATAGATGACAGCACATACAATAATCTAGAGTTAACAATTCCCAACAAAATACAAATATATTGAAATAAATTTAAAAAACGTATCATACTTTGCCTTTTTGCAATTTTATTTAAATGTTTTGAAGTAACTTTAAGAGTCTATTGCTTGCGAGCGGCATCTAGGGAAGCTCATTTAAATGCATATACAACGCGAATATTGGGTTGCATAGCAACGCGGCTGCAAATGTTGTATTTTTTGATAAATTATGTCATATTGATATACAATGTAAACAATGATCAAACAAGCTTATTACTTCAAAAAAAGTGTATATGTCTATATTTTAAACAAGTACTGGTATTACTTTTCAATATTTATTTAATAAAAAATTGCGGGTTAAATTTATAATATTTGCATTTTTATCCATACTCCACGTGGAGTGAATAATTGTTGAAAATAGTTCGTTAAAAGTGATAATTTATTTTACTACGTATTTTAACAATAAAAATAGATTGTTATATTCAATGTTATAAACTAAAATCAACCTAGTATGTCTTGTAATTACAGATTCAAGAACACTTTGCTTGTGCTTCCAATAGCCGTGATCGTCTAGTGGTTAGGACCCTACGTTGTGGCCGTAGTAACCCAGGTTCGAATCCTGGTCACGGCAATGTGTAAAAACATTGTCACGGTGGAAGCTTTTTTTTTTCTTTCTAATATTTAGGTATATCACATTTTAGAAACTTGATTTAGTACTTTACATACTTATTTTTTATGTATATTTATGCATGTACAAGTTTTCTACGGAAGTGGAAAGTTGGAGTAGTTATAAGAATTTTTGGCCTTAACGAAAAGTTGCAGTTTTATAAATATTTGGTTTCAATATAGTTCGATACTTACTTTCATTATATTAAATATTAAAAGAAAAAAAAAAAAAAAAAAACAAGATTGCAGAAAAAATACAAGGCAACAAAATTACATTCAGACTTAGAGAACTACAGGAGGCAGCGCTCATTGGTGTAACACTTACTAGATCTAAAACTTTCTTGTCGTTTGTTAATGGCTGTAAAAACACCTAACGAATCCCAGATGTGGTGTATAGGCGTGACATGCGTTTTTCTGACCCATAATCCCGTAATATATAATACACTGTCGAACGCGTTTTTCGAAGAGGAAACTGTCCCATTTGTGCATTTTAACGGGGAATTGAATGCCGAAAACCGGAATTCCAAATCTTTATCTTTTCGAGATACCGTATTACAGAAACTGTCCCATAGATGGCGTTTCTGCTATTTCACTCCAGTAATAGAATATATTTATGCATAACTAGGGTTACTGATTTAAGTAACTCAATTAAAAGTAACTATACACAGGTAAAAATTTGAGGGAGTGAAATAGGGAGTCTCCGTTTTGGAAATATTTTATTCCAAAAAGGAGTTGCCATAGCTGAAAACAGAAAGTATTTCCTCGGTTTTGTACAAACTCTCAACCAAAACGGAGAGATTGAATTTACTCCGCTTTCTAACACGATTTTCAAGGAAGAAATAATCTCCGCTTTCTCTCCGCATCTACACTACCGTATATTAAGCCCTAAATGTTGAACAAATATCCCTAAACTTGCATTATATTTTCTCCTTCACGGAGGTGATAATTTGTTTACTTAGCAGATGTTTCTATTTCTAATACCTCAACGCCAAAAAAGGGAAAGAATACCTCCGATTGGGAATATTTGTTCTCCAAATCGTAACTTGTTCCCTAAACATTTGAAAATTGCAAGTTTGCAGCTAGGCATGCGCATTTATTAAAGCGATATTAGTGCAGCGCATGTGCAAGTCTGAACGTAGTCACTTTGCAATAGTTCGAGAAATGGAGAAGGATATGCGGAATGCACTGTACCTGAAATTATAAAATACACATCAGAGTAAAGTACGAAAACCTAAAAGATGGGTAAGAGTTATGGGAGCAAACATCACCAAGCAGATGTTAATAAAGCAGGTAAGAAACTTGTGCATCCTTATTTAATTTTCAATCTACGATGTACCAATTTTTAATTGGCCCCCACTACATTCTAGGTGTTAGCTCCTGAATAAAAGCACGTTTATCTTAGCTGAATCCGTTGGTGTTTCTAACTGTGTCGTGCAAACTCGAAGAAAGCGACTATATTATGGATAAATTAAAGCAATTCCAATGACGGCTGCTCTGTGACCGCAGAAGAGGACGTGCTTTAGTGTGTCTATCCTAGTAATCATTAGGAATATATCAAAAATAATTTCAAACTTGAGGTTCGACGACATTTTTGATGCATTTTTAATGATAAATAATAGAAAAATGCACTGAGCAAGGGGCTTCTGTCCACATAGAATAGCCCTCATTGATTAACTCCAATATGATGTTAAACTTAGCTACTATGGGCTATGGTTACAAAAAATAGAATTAAAACCTTCTCACTAGAGAGATATTCTCTTCTCTCTCCTGTGGCAGGTACCTTCTTAACGGAAATAAATTCATGTGTAAAGGATGAAAACATTCCGAAACGGAGTTAACGTTTGTTTATTGCGGATGTAATTATATTCCAAGTGGATTTACTTGCATTTAGCAACGGGGATAATTTTATCTGATACGATAGTAGTATTGCATACATATGGGGAAACAACATCCGTTATTCATTTTAATAACAGCAGTAGGAGTTAAAATTTCTCCATTTCGGAAACTTTTACATTTTATTGCAAAATAGTAAAACTGCATAAGAGAGACAAATTGGTCCTTAACGGATTAGGTTGCCTCGGTTAAAGATGTTTTTTCCCTTATGGAAAGCAAAATTTATCTCTTATTCCATCCGTTTAGTAGCAAAACATTTAACTCCGAAATGGAGGCTCCTTGAACGGATGGTCGCGAGGGAACACCGGAAAAGAGTTAAAACGGTGTTAGATTCAACTCCGTATTTTTATCTGTGTACTTACAAGTACACTCATACTTAAATCCGTTCGATACTACGTCTATAAAATAAATGGAAAATATAGGTTAATTTATATTATATTTCAACTTATTGCATAATCATTCGACAAATATCTTAAAATTTTACTTTTAATTTTTATGCATAGATCTTTAATTGTAAATTTTAAAAAATTTAAATTTATCGACGTATGTTCGGTTAAACGCTCGAACTTGCATCTCCTCTTGGCTTAGTTGGTAAAGCGAAGAAATAATTCTCCTAATTATTACAGTTGATAGCAAAAATATATTAATACGCTAAGTGTTTGTTCCGCATAAGGGGGGTTGATCGCGAGGATCACTCCGCCGCTGTAATATGCGGTTAAGGAAGTCATCTTTCTACGATTACAACTACTATAAGGCGTTTATCTGGTAAATATACCAGATTAATATGTTATAAACATATTTATAGGGTTCATTCAATATTTGTAAGTACTCGCAATGTATTTATACTTTTTCAGTCGATCCTATTATTGTATCGTAATAATGAATTTAATGTTACGTAAAACATCGACTGAGAGACAAAAGTATCGAATGGTATCGAAAAAAGGATATGTATTATTGATGTATTAAAACAAAATTAAAGATTAGAGTTCGTTCGATTAAACATTCATTTAAATTAAATATTGGAAATTTGATAAATTAAAGCTCATATGTTTGAAGTAACTAAGATGATTTGATTAATTTGACTTTAATTTTGGTTATCACAGCTAAATTATTTCAACAAATATCTTTTACGTGATGCGTTTCAAAGGATTGGATTGAATTGGATTGCTAGGATTACTACAACAATATAAACTTTACAAACTAATAGCAAATACCAAATATAATTTGTTTCCGTTCCTGCAACAAAAGATGTTGGTTTGCCATACACAACCAAACCAGAGTACACCGAGTAAGGACAAGAGATGAGTCCAGATTTCTAAACCTAACTTCACACAAACAACAGCTTCCCAAAATGGCAGTTTGTTATTGTTTACGTTCGTGTCTACACAAATTACTTTACTCATCCGTTTAATCTACATAATTTACTTGTTTTATTTATTTATTTTACGTATTTTATTAGTTTTGAATTACCCCTGCAGTTTTAAAAACATTTAATGAACTATGATATTCTTGTGTAAAAGGTAAGATCGATAGCCAGTGGCCATAACATTTACATACTTTCTTATATATTATATTGTTGGGTTTAAGTGAAATAACTCAAATACCCGTGAAAGAAGACACCAATGGGTATCCTGTTGTAGTGCCAGTCACTCTCGCAAGATAAATTGTGATGCTAACGATGGTCGCAGTTTCTTGGGATTTCCGAATGAAACTAATATATATGACACGACAAGAATTAAGAAAGTACATGAATAGGAAGAACTATTATCGTTGTGCAGAGATTCCTTGGTCACATTAAATCAATTTATTTGTTGTTGTGTACACGTTTTAAGCTAGATTGCTATTTATCGCAATAACCGACCTAATTCATTTTATGTTCACTTTTTAAAATAATGTGATTTTAGTTTAAATTGTATTATACTGGTATAAATTTTAATCGCATTTATTCACATTATAGACAATTCGATATTAAATAGTCTACGTTTGAACTCTATCCATTTGTGCACCCCCGGACATTATTGTTGACAAACCAGTGCAGGGTCGGATGTTAGAAATGAAGTAGTCGAATAAAAAGGAACAATCTTTGTATCGCACAGAACGATATAGTCATAACTCTTGAACCCTAATTAAAAGTTATTGTGTATTCGTGTCAGAAATTTGAAAGTCCCTTCCACCGATGCTGTTGCATTTTTATTAATTTATTTGAGAAAGAACCACAACATTCTTATTCCTGGAAGAATATTTTACACTATAAAAATATAAACAAAGATTTATTTCACAAAAAGGAAAGAATATGAACATAATTGTCGTAAAACACTTGCAAATATATGTATCACTTAATCAAACATTATTTTACTGGAATCGTGTTTTTTATTACTATAAACTGTTCATAAATATTTGTAACAAAATCAGAATAAAAACGCATAAATTTGTGTATTTTTTTTAATCTATTTTTCTATTTCCTTTAAAATATAAACTGTTCTACACGTTTGAAAATTCCCGGCAACAGCTTTACAAAATGGCAGCTGGGCTTGAAGGTCATTCTCGACGGACCACTCAAGAACAATGGATTTTTGCGAACATGTCCTTACTGTATTATACTGTGACCAAACTGTTAAATTAACCAAACTTTGGTTAGCCCAATGCAGGTACTTTTCTGAGCTACTGTTGTTCCGCAGTTATGTTAAAAAAACGAAGAAAAAAAAACTTCGCTATTTCTTATTTTGAGACAGGATATAGTGTTCTAATCCGCTAGAAAAGGCCGAACCCCTAATGTGTTATACACTGTCGGACGCGTTTTTCGACGAGGATTCCATTTCTGACAGCGCTGTCCCGCTACTAGTAACCGTTTTGGAGATATCGGCAAAAAATATTGATCCAAAATTTTAGCAAAAATCAGTAAAAAATCACCGAAGCTATGAAATAACCCCAACATGTTATACAACAAAATAAGCGTTTCTTCGAAACGAATCGAACGGCACGTGTCCGTCCTCTAGCTCTTATCGTTTTCGAGATATTGTGATATTGCGGTACATAACTCTATACGTACCACAATGCGTAGTAAAAATGCTTACAGCTTAACAAAAATCTCGTGACAGTGGTGAGTCATTCTGCGCACATTGTACTGCTTTAGCTCTGCACTTTTTGCCAGTGCGCAACTTTCACGAGCGATTTGTGGAGTTGAACAATTGTAGTATAATTTCCTATATTTTTCTCTCTGTGAGCTAATACTGAATTTAAACATTCTGATTTCCTCTTAATAAAATTTACACACACATGTTCTTTTCTAATAACTATAATTTTTCCATCACTAATTATATTAAAATGATCGATACGGAACTGTCATACGTTCAACAATACTTTTAATTCCATTTTGTTCTGGCCCCGTTCGAAATATCTGCGGCCCAGCTTCGCGCGTTATTAATATCATAAGGGAATAAGCTGCTGTTATTGCGCAGCCCAAGGCAATTTTCCACTCCGTTCCCCAGAGACGTGTAAACGTTGCATAATTGTTTAATTATTGAGTATAATCTAGGCAGCGCGAAAGACCGACTCACACCGAAGCTAAAGCGTTTAAGCGGAGCTACTGAAAGTTTCAGGCCGCATTAAAATCTCGGCATACATATACAGAATATCTCTCGCAAGTATATTAATTTTTTATCCATTTATTTATCTATTTAACGAGAATAAAGAACACGCACTTGAACGGAAAGGAGTAGACGCTTTCAATTAAAACTGTTGTCACATTCGTTAACGAAAAACAGATCGACGGTTAAAGTAGATTTTTTTTTTCGCGAGTTTAACGATCGTATTATCCCGATAAAAGCATCAAATAAACACATATTTATTGCGGTACTTAAAACGACGAGAGGGAATTGGGTTGACGCTTTCACATAATACCAGCGGAAGAGGGCTGATGTGTACAAAAGAAGTGGCGCTACCGAAACAGTTTCAAGTACTTGTCTGATGCATGCATTTACCCACAAATATATGTTACGTGCGTGCTACTAATATCTCAGATACCAAAAAAAAGCCGGTTTTTACGGATTGTCACAGAGGGAGCGCTGCTTTCGACAATGTAACAACAACAACAAAAAAAAAAGACATCCCTGGATACACCGCACCCACAAATAAAAATCCAATTTAGCTAAACGACTAAACGGACTAAAAACGTCGGTCTACGCTATAAAGTCATAATAAACACGCACGCATCCGAAAACATCCCCGTAAATAAAGCAGATAAAATCGTCAAATCGCCCCCATCGCTATAATATAGCGCCTATTAGGAAGAGGACGGGGTGCACGCTGGCTCCCTCTATGTTTAGACTGTTTTAAATTGACATATAATTTGTCAATAAAAAAAAAGGGGGGCGATTATATACAATCCCCTTCAAAAGTTGAAGTGTCTTTTTGAGAATGGTAATCGGTGATTTATACAGGGTGTGTCCCCGTTGAGTTGCATAACTTCATAGGGTTATTCCTTCACGGAAAAAAATCTCTTGGAAAAATATACAACAACATTGTAGAGAAAATATTATGGCAGTAATTAGCATAATTATGTAACCTTATCACAGATTTTTGTTAATTATTACATGTTATTTTCGTAAATAATACTTTAAAATTGTAGTTAAACTTTTGTTGTATAATTTCACACAACTGTGACATTTTTTCAACAATGTTTATGTCGAGACGTACACGACAAGATTGTGGCAATTTTTAACACAAAACTTCCTATTTTTTCGATATTTTTGTTTCTAAATAGGTGGTCTAATTCAAATACACCAATGGCGAATTAGAATGGCAAAAGCTAACAATGAGATACTGCAGTCGTCAGAGGGCGTTATTCGAGTACACAGCCATCAAATTTTTAACGGATAGTCAGTTTATATCATAGTTTACACGGCCATTTGAGCATTTTGAGCTGTTGACGTGGTTTATGCCCCTATTAGATACACCTAATTTCGGAGCGATGAAGGAGTTTGTTGTAATGAAAGTGCAACAGTGGAACAGTGGAACTTAGAAAAAGTACTGGATGTGTTTAAAGGTAAGACAAATTGAAAGTTTAATATTATAGCATGGCATAAGTAAACACATATATCGGCAATATATGTAAACATATTTGTCTTAACTGAAAACGATATAAATTTAATTTAACAATAAGTAAATATTTCTACTAGTGACTGTATCTTGCTGGGTGTGTAACTTATAGTGGGTGATGGTTCAAATTTTACTAACAATACTTCTTAAAAATAACTAAGAGTATAATTTCTACGTTATTTCCAATTGCTTATGATAGAGAACACATTCGTGTTATCTAATTTTAACTCATTTTTGTTTTAGATAACGAAGTAAATGAAGAATGCTTCAATAATTTAACTTCAGATGACATTAAGGAGCTTCTCTTGTATTGGGTGTTCGAAAATTAATCGAGGCCAAGTTCAAGGGATACTTTTCAATTGTACAGGTATCTTCTGAACTCTATAAGTAAACACAGGTTAGGTCACCAAATCAGAGTCATGTCATATGCGCCTGCACATCATACCACGTGCTATTGCTGAGTTGCTGTTTGCTAAATGGTGTGTTGAAGTTTTTTGTTTTTTTTTCGCATAATGTATAAAAAATATATTTACATGTCATATGTTTATCACACTGTTGTATTTTAATATTATGTTATTTATTCATATATGAATAAAATTTTGCATTTAAATGCGTTATTATTGATACAACACCTAGTACTCTTTACTACAAAATTGTAGTGTTATCTGAAACAATACTGTTGTTTGTTTTCACACAGAACTGTAGTAAATAGCAAGCAAATTTATATTAAATTTTACTTCCTAATAAGGTGATTTTTCGTACAATACCTGTAACTAAAATGTACACACTATTGTGTCAACGCTTGGAATAGATTTTTCAGTAACTTCTACAACAATATTGTATTTAATAGAGATACAATCCGTTGACTACAATTGTGTGATAGAAATTTAGATAAGTTGTAGCCAGTCGTATTCCCACGACAAATTGTAGTTAACTGTTCTACAATTGTTGGTTTTTTGACAACAATTTTTTTCAGTGTTGCATCAACATTAGCAAAACACTTCCAGTTAGCATAGGTCCAATTCTCAACCGTTTTCGAGATATGGGTGGTCAAAAGCGCTGAAAGTCACTGGTTACGGTAACTAATTTAGATGAATCATGGATGCATTTGGCTCGACTGATAACTTATTTAGATCCAATGCACTTGACGCACACCTTCAAGGAATATTCCACCAGTAAGTGAAAAATCCCCTATAGGTGTAAATTTACCCCAAAAATAGGCGGTAGCCCAGTTGCCATCTATTTTTGGGGTAATTTTACCACATTTTTTTTTAATGTATAGATTAGAGCAACAACAAAAAAATTAGAAATAATTGATTATTAGGTTGTCTTATCATTCAGAAATATTAAGTTTCAGTTATCTAATAACATGTTTATGTCATTTAGAACTCAATGCAGATTCTCCACTTAAATATTCAAAACATACCATTTATAATATTAGATTTCATTTTAATAATTTCTGAATGATATATTAATTAGTTGGATTACAGAGAGTTTACAATAATTTCAATAAATTTTTAAATTCAATAAGCAATGTTTTGAAGAGTAAACATTTTGGGAGAAAGGTCGATAAGAAAAGCCAATAGTTACTAAGAATTGGTTGTATTCATAATACAAAGATCTAGTTGAATGTAACCATAAAATAAATTTTGACGAACAAAATACATTAAAAAATCTTATCAATTTGAGTTTGGATTTGGAGCTTTTTATTTTTGTTGCTCTGTTCAAGGTAAATTTTTAAAAAAATACCTCTGCAGAACTTCTAATGTGTTAGAAGCCTCTTTTGCGTACTGCAAATAAAAATTAAAATATGCCGCCATCTTTTGTTGTAATGCAGAACGAAATGAATCTGTTGGGTCTAATAACTGTCTTTCTACCATTAAAGAATGCGACTTCACATTTCCTAGAAAGAAAAATAATGTAAAAACATATGAAATAAATATATTTTTATTAATACCTTCTTCCAAGCATATTATCAACGGTGTATTCACCTCAATTTCTTCAAGTTTAGATTTATCCTGAAAATTTTTAATAAATTTAGCATTTAAAAATATATTGTATGTAGATATTAGTGCTGCGAATCGAAGCCTCTTTATGTTAAACCGGGGTTTGGATGCAGTGATTAATCGTCTTTAAAAATTGTAACCGCTAAAACCGGTTTTCAAAATCAAAACCGGTTTTTACAAGCATATTATTGCGCCTTAAATAGTTTTTTCGAATTTAAAATACATAGCACTTTAAAAAGTTTTTAAAGTAATACGTATTGTTTTTAGTTTGAAACTGGTTTTGAAAATCGATTTTAAAAACTGAATTTTAAAAACCGATTTTTACTAAAAATCCGGTTAATCGGTTTTTGATATCTGGCGATTCCCGCAATACTAGTATATACATAAATAATGTTGTGATTAACTATTGAACTCAAATTTGCCGTCCTGCGGTCTTGCACATTTGCATGTATAAGTGCTTAATACCTACTTTACTTTGTCATTAATCCTAGAGTAAACCAAAATAGTCTCTACCTTACTTTACTTGTATCATCACTTAACAACGAAAACATAGCCTCCAATAACGGCAAGACACTAGTCGTTTTATATTTCCAAGTGTTTAATGAAAGAGAAAAAAAAAGAATTGACTCCTTCAAAACGAAGACTTTCTGTTATTTAAATTGAAAAGTTTGATACGGTAGTTTCCTGCGTGTCACTTGCACGTTGAAAACTTTAAATAAATGTATCATATCTTGTAGCAACAATACCGCCAAATGCTATTGAGGTTAAGTTCCCAGTATATCATATTAGATATCCATACGCAAGTGTATGTCTATTATTTATGTGTCATAGCTAAGTACATGATAATCATCTCAATACGTAATTAATGTAAAATGAACTTACCTCAATCTTTATTTGCAAGACAAAATGAAAAACACACCATTTACATTTATGCTTTGAAGCCATCAGTGTAGATGCCGCACTTGTATTCAAACTGCGTACCTCAAACGCTTGCGCGTTGTATAGTCGACGGCTATGTAATGCAATGTTAAAAAAAAACATTTTGTGTTCCAATCAAATAACAGATACATATATATAATATATATAATCAGAATTTCATGTCCCATGTATTGTCCATATTGCATTTTTACCACCATAAGGGGTAATATTCCACGAAATATGTTATTTTTCCTTGCTCCTAAGCAAATTTCCTCAAGTGGGGGAAAATTACTTCATCTAATTAAAGTATTTTTCCATCAAAGTTGGTTTACCAGGCAAAGTTACACTTAATTTATGGTAATCTGATGTTTACCCTCTTTTTGGTGTAATTTTACCTTATATTTCATATGTTTTTTCACATACCAGTGAGGTAAATTTACCATCATTTTTTAGAGTGTGTTTACCTAATACCATGTATAGTGATTTCGTGAGTGTCTGTACCTTGATTTTTGATTAATCATTAGAATATGATTGACTAAATAATATACTCCAACAAGCTATTAACTATACTCTTTAGACAAAAAATATGTTATAGTTACTCTGTTAAAATTAAATAATTGTATATAGAACATCTCAATGAACTTTTTTTTTATTAAAAATAACGATCTTTACATATCTTCCGAACAGCAGTGTATCTAAAACCTATTAAAAGAATACCTTTGAGAAAAAAAAAAACTCTAAAACTTGAGGGTGGCACACATTACGTGATATAACAGTATCATACCCCAGCTCAAACACTTCCTCCACGGAGCACTTAAACACTTTAAAAATAATCTCGCTCTAATAGTTTAATTTCCTCTACTACACATTCGGTCTCGACTCATACACTATTAAGAGGTTTAAATATCAATCCGTCTCACTATAAATACTTTATATAGTGTGTGTATTTATACGTATAAGCACTACAATTGAAATATAAAGCGGCATCACGATGAAATTGAACTAGTCTTGTCGATTTGGTTGTAAATCTAATTAAAAAGTAATAAATTCACAGAAAAGGATAACAACGTTTTTATTTGTTAGCACGGCCAACGGGCGCATGGGCTTTCGTAAATATCTTATATAGTGAACGAGTTTCGTGTCCACAAACTTAGGTCTTTTTCTCTTTACACGTTTGCCGAATTGTCTTTTGGTATCGGGGCCAGGAGAAATTGATTTGAATAAAAGCCGAGACAATTTTGAGGTTTCGGGATCTGTAATACGATTTTGGGTTTTCTTGTTGTAGAATTATTTATATGTTTTAGATGGGAGAACGAGTTTATAAATTCTTGATTATATTCACTTGCTCCAAATAGTGTACGGTCAGTCTGTGTATAGTCCCTAGATTAAATAAGGTCTCGGATTGCTTAAATTTAAAGGAGTTTCATGAAACTCGCTTTGAAACACAAATTTAACCTAAAGAAAGGTTATTTTAATGAATCTTAACCAATTAAACGTGTTTTTTTTTTTAATTTACATATACATATACAGTCGCGAGCAAATGTTATAGGCACCCTAAATTTTGGGCGAATATCACAGTAAAAAATGAGAAAATAAAAACTTGTAGGTAATACATTATAAATATGTAGTATTTTAAGGGATCTTATTAATTTGTGGCATATTGAGTGTTTTTAGTACAGCTATAATACTTTTTAGATGGGAGGGGGAAAGTGACATTTCGAAGACTTGAAAATATATAAAAAAAAAATAATACATTTACAAAAAGTATCTATAAAGACTATTGTAACCATAAAGACGATTATATAAACGTTGGAATAACTGTCACAAAAAAAATGCAACAAACATGAAACCCATTAGTTTTGTCAAAGATGCCTATAACATTTGCTCGCGACTGTAGTATCACTGTAAAAAAAATTGCCTACACTTTTACAGGTAAATTTGCTTCATAAGGTAAAATTTCTACCATCTAGTAAATTTCACATGCTGATGTATTTTTCAAAGATTGTACTGTAAAATTCGTATGCAATATTTATATGAACTGTATTTGCCGAACGCGTACAGTTAAATAACCTAATAACCAATCACATTGCGGCGTATGAATTTCGTATTTTCCATGATATCTACAGTTTTACCCGAAAATTCAAGTACAAATAAATATAAAAGATCCTCAAATTTTTACCCAAATTTAAATACCCAAAAAAATTGTCAATTTACACTTTTAAGTAAATTTTGATAATAAACATAAAATTGTACATATTTTTTTCCAGTATTTTCCTTTCGAATTTTTATTACATCTTAAACTTACATGAAAAAGCTATAAATTTTAACGAAATCATTTTTTCCATGTTAAATATCCTAGAAAAATCAAGTAAAACAAAATTTACATGATTCATTGTGGTAAATTCACAACATTATTACATGTAATATTCCTAATTTACCACGGCAAAATTACTGCAATTTCTTACAGTGTATGGTGATAAAGTAAGGAACAAATTTCATAATTGCGTTACTTAATGTTTTTAAGCAAAACGCTCGGACACAAGTACTTAGCCACCGTATGGCATAAAAATTCTACTATGACGTCAAGTATTTTTCACAATGATATCATCATTGGTTTTTTTTTTAAATAACAATCTCAATTTTTGTTTGCTGTTTTTCATAGATGGTCCAAATACTTAAATAATGGTGTAAAAAGTTGGTATATTCTCTAGTTATTTGCCGATAAAAAAGATTTGCACAATATCTTTTGTGCGCAGATTTGTACCTTTTTTAAAACTACCATATATCTGGTAGGTAAATCCAATTATTCCTTGTGTGTGTCTTTTACTTCAATTGTAAATCGCATCGTACAATATCATATTTAACTACTGATTAATTAAACCCAATATGGCCAACCTAAAAAATCATTGGCAAACATGAAAATTTAATTTGCCTACACACAAAAAAATAATTACTCAATTTGAATATAAATGCATCACATTGAATATAACATAACTTCCTATATAAGCAAGAAGATTATGTATTTATATTGAGAGTAAAATTTGCGCAGTTTTCCAAACCCGTGAATTTGTTCGGATTTGTACTTTTTTTAAAGCTATCATATATCTGGTAGGTAAATCCAATTATTCCTTGTGTGTGTCTTTTACTCCAATTGTAATTCACATCGTACAATATCATATTTAACTACTGATTATTTAAACCCAATATGACCAACCTAAAAAAATCATTGGCAAACATGAAAATTTGATTTGCCCACACACAAAAAAAATAATTACTTAATTTGAATATAAATGCATCACATTGAATATAAAATAACTTCCTATATAAGCAAGAAGATAATGCATTTATATTGAGAATAAAATTTGTGCAGTTTTCCAAACCCGTGAATTGTTAGACGAAACAATTTTTTAGTTCAAATGTAATCAATGTACTAAAATCATTATGAACATACAATATTTTCACCACAAAAATAATTATTTTAGATTTGAGTAAATAGATTTTCTCAACTGGAAACAATCATATTTGTGCCTTAATAATTTATGTACATTTGATAGAAGTATATAAAAGTATCTATTATTTGAAGTATTGCCATTATTTACTTCCAAAATATAAGTATATTGAACTGATAATACTTACCTGTTTAATCTAAGCATTTCTACTATTCAAGGGTAATAATTACCTATCAATGTTGTGTCTGTAACACCAAAAAACCTCGGTAAGGGAAAATTAATAAATAAAGAAATATTATGTAATTGTAATTAAATAAATATACTGCCACACTTTATAGTTTTGCAATGTTTGGGAGAAGGTAGCGTATCGGGGTACTCCAGGAGTGCGCACGGGATATTGATGCGTAGAGGTATAGATGTTATGCGTATCCGTCGTTGCCACCGGTGTTCTCGGGATATTTCCCACTCAATGCCTGGGCCTGGTATCTAGTTGGCGTTGGTTACTGATATAATTTCAATCAGTATAATAATTTGCTAGTATTACCTACTGAAAATTAATATAACTAGTAAATACCTACATGTTTGTTAATGTACACACCTACCATGTTCATATATTATCGACACAATGGCGCTGACTCTAAGTATTATTTCAAAGGTTTTTAAACCAATAATGCTTTAATATTAGATAAACGTATTTTACCTTCGAATATTTTAATGGTAGCATCTTTGCATCAGCCCCATTCCACCTCATTCTGTAAGTAGCTGTGAAACGACTGGGGTATCCATTTAGATTTACTTACACTCACAATCAACAGCACTGTTCACTAGTCAATCAAAAAGTGACGCCAAGTAAAGCGTATGTAGTATATGCAAAATCCCCTAAACCCCCCTAAAAAAGAGGGTACCAATAACAGATATGTTTTAGTGCAATAAATGGTGGGGTAAAATTCGTTTCAAGTGTTTCAATATTATGGTAATTTCAATTTGATATTTCATGTTTTCGGTACACAACATTTAATAATTCTATATAGTAATTCATTATACTAAACGTATAAAGGATTTTATTTTGAATCTACAGACTTTCTCACTATGACTGCATAGATTTATTCCTTACAACAATAACAATGTTCATTTGGAGGAAGTATACTTCAATGCAAATATTTCTACTATTTGTTCTAAGAGTATATTGTGTTTTCAGAGAATTTACTCTTATGTTCTAACTAACAAGATTTGGTTCATTTAAATATAGGTAATATTTAGATTGATAATAATTTTTTTTTGTGTATAACCGTTACTTTTTCATGTAGTTTAAAGATTAAAAAAAGAAAAATTGAATTTATAAGATACAAGACCAGGGGTGAGAAAAAATTGTATTTTTTAATCCCCTAATCAACTCGTATATTAATGAATTAAATACTATGTTCATTATACGCAGCGTCATCAAATTATAGTGCATTTTTTAATACACTAACGATTATTTTCTCCGTAATATTATTTCATCAAAACTTTATAAATAATATAAAGAAGCAATATATATAATCAGACATTCTACAACTAATATTCACTAAGTATAAAATTTTAAACTCAATTAGAACACAATCCTTAAAATTTTAAATTCCACAGTAATAAAATAAACTTAGCTAAAAAAATCTGAAGCAATAATAAATTTTGAAGGAATTTAATTATTGATTACATGTTTAAACAAACCTCCTTTTTGATGAGAGTCATAAACCTACTGACTATAAAAAAATTCGACACACACTTATTAACATAATAATGATGGATGGATGGCCACCGCTCCTGTTAATTGTGTATCTCCTATAAATAGTATAAATGCTAAAGATATTCGATGATGGAAAACAACAAAATACCCGTAAAGAAAGGAATCAAAAATCTATCCAGGATTAGGCATGCCTAGATTCTAAAAATTATTTATACCATTCATTCTTTCATGGAAACGATAAAAGCTAAATTCCCCGAATGTAAATCTCTGTCCAAGCTAAAAAGCTGGCGGCATCTTTGTCGCCTACCATCAAGGATATTATCTTTCGGGACGACTGTCTGTAGCAATATTCTTTTATTTTCCTAGAATATTAAACTAGTAGAAAAATAAAATCAAAATATGTAATGGTTATGCAAATGTATATGTTAGGTGATATTTAAGGTTATAGCTAGAACTGTGTACCCATAATAACTAACGTTAACTGCATTACTTGCTTTATTTCATTTATTTAGAATAGTTTCGATTTTTTTTTGTTTCTTTACGTGTTCGCTGTTACATGCTGCATATTTTGTAATTTCATCCTGTACTTGGGTTTTCTTACCCGTTGGAAAATATACTTATTATTATTATTATTATATACCCGCTTGAGTGATTAAATTATTAAAAAGGTTAGTTGAAAAAAAAAATATTTCTATTTAGTTTATATTCCCTTTATTAAATGTAAGCGTTATTATCATTAGCTATAATTATTCTCACCGAATTTCAAGCTAATAACCGATTCTTAAAGGAAATTGCAGAACCATTAGTTCGCGTTGCGTCCTAGCCACTTAGAGAAGTTATATGAAATCTTGCTCTAATACATTACTCACAATCGCGGCCGAAAATTATCATCAATCATAAAGTTGGCAGCTGTTTTCTCGACTCCGGGCTGGAACATGCGCTCCGGCCAAAGAAATTGCCGCTCGAACATACATTAAGATACGCTGAAAGCGTATATATGGTTCATGCATAATTTCGATTTTTTCCCCATATATAGGCGCACGAAGCCGTATGTTCTGAGTTGCGAAAGTCCCCTCTTAATGATGCAGATAGCGCAGATTTACAGAGGAAATGTGTTGATGAAATGTGCCGGAGAGATATGTATAGTCCGTTAAAGATTTTTTTTTAGTATTATTAAGTTTGTTCTGTTTTTCTATAAGAGCATGTAAGCATAAGTTTATTTTAAATACATACACTTACGTAAGTTACTTAAGATTGTTAAAATATCTATTTATATACAATTTATTGCTTTTGCTAATGTTGCTGCTTAACTCGTCTGTAAGAACAGTTAAATAAGCACTGTTGATTAGACATACCGATAGCGCACTTTTGACCTGACAATGCCGATTACGGCAATTCATATTAATTCTATTCTCTACCCTTGTCTAACTATTACAAAATGTTATCCTCACATCGATCTTTTCTATTTGAATCAATTCAATGAAGTCCACATTAGGTACTACTGCGAGGTGAGGGAAACGATTCGCCAACAATCGTAATTCATTTGAAATAAAGGTAAATAGGGTACGGTTCTCAAGTTTATACGCTCTAGGATTTTTTAGTAAAACAATTTTACAGTGGCAATTCAGCAGTAATTACACACGATTTGTTTGTAGTAAATTATCCCGAAAGATCAATTCCTATCGCGACAACTATTCATGATATGGTCTGATGTTTTGAAACAACTATTACATTAATAATAACAAAAATAAAAATGTTTTAGCGAAAAATGTCAGTGATATCGAAATTCCAAGTTTGTGCATCAGTGGAATTATATCCTAGTATGACATCTAGACAAATTGGTCCTTTTCATTCCCAGTTGCCCAGAATACAACACACAGCTTGCAACTTTTCGCCCTGTATGAGAAAAGTAATAATTGTTTACTATAACTTGACTAATCTATTTCAGCTAGTAGTTTTATAAATTTATTTGGATATTCAAATGCAGTCAAATTCAGTCCATTCTGATTTATTATCTAGAAATGAATTGTGTTTCTTTGTAGCAAATATCTGGGGTTGTTCATAAAATATTCATTATATTTTACTCGACGATTTACGCTTAAATAACTCGTGTGCTCTTTGCTGTGTTATGTTTTCGTCGATATGAAATCACAAAAACACCTGAATAATTTTGCGTTAGTTAGGTGGGGAAATGTAAACAAGTGACTCAAGTATATACACTAGCGACACTATCTAATTGTACGACCTACAGGGTAAAATAGAGCCCATATCTTTAACGTGGATAGTAGACGGATTTATGCAGTAACTGGCCGCTTCGAAATATGTAAACACAGATGTGCGGTCTCTCTGTCGGTTATTTTAAAAAAGCTTAGACTGAATTTATTAATGTACGAAGTTGAATGCATCTCTTATGTATTTATTATCTTTGCGTAGGAATAAATTTATTTGATGTTTGAAGTATTTCGAATAGCTGTAGTGTTATTAAATGGTTTTAAAAGGTATTTTCATTTTACAGTTGAACTATGACTAGGAACTAAACCAAAGGCATGTTAATTATACAATAAATAGCAATATCAATGGGTTTATTACTTTTATTCATTTTATACGTATGCAATAATAATGAAACTATCAAAATGGATCGCATGAAGACATTTAAAGTATTTAGCTATACTGAAATCAGTAAAGCACACCTCGTTATGAATGAAACACTTTTTTCAATATTACTGAACACATTTAACTAAATTGCGACAGCCCCTATGCAAGATATTAACAATATAGTAATAAGGATTATTACTACTTCCACTTTTCGTGAAGTGGGTGTTGCGCCAATTAATTATTAAATGCAGAGAAATTGTAGTAATTTCGTTATTGACAGAAATGCATGTTTTGTTTTCCCTGCAGCGTTACCCAAATATGCTTATATTTTTAATCTAATTAATGTCATGATGATTCATATCATTTTTTTTAACTCGCTCCGGCTCCTTCTTTAACATTAAATAATAAAGGAGATATGGCGAGGATGCATTCAAAACCATGATTTTTATATCAGATTATCAGATATTAGAAGGAAAGCTCTACACTCGTCAGAAATATTTTTATTAGTTATAGTAATGGTATGTTTCCATTAATATTATAATAGCAAGAAAAATAATATTTCGATTATAAATTCCCTAGTTTCAAAGATTTTACCTCAAAAGTCTCACAATATTTTTTCAAAAGAAATACAAATTTGAATTAGTGCTAAATTGAACAGTAGTGACAGCTATAAATACAAAATGCAGGTTTAAATTAGTAATTAATGATTAGTTTATATAAATATTAATATTCATTATGTTAATATCGAAAAAAGAGCCGGGGCGAATTAAAAATAGTTATGAAACAATCATTGTGAATCAATTGGATTAAAAACACAAACATATTTGGTAAGCTGTAGGGATTTGTAAAGAAAACAAAACATCTGTTTGTATACAATATTATATTTAAGGTAAGTAAATGATAAAATTCGAATTGTGCTAACCGAGGTAGGTCGGCAGGCATAAGTATGCGCCTTTGATGTATTTAATTCTCTCTATTTTATAAGATCAATGTTTTTTTCTATGTTTATTTACTGCATTCTTCCTTACATTTAAAGTAGATTTACTACAAAAAAACAACCGAGACCGCACATCTGTGTTTACATATTTCGAAGACGGCAGTGAATGCATAAGTCGTCTACTACCCATGCTACACATTTAGGCTCTGTTTTATGCTGTAGGTCGTACAATTAGAAAGTGTCGCTAGTGTACGTGCAGTTTAAAGGCTAAATACATGCAAGTTCGAAGGAAATACGTTAGTATTTATATTTAAGTAGATAACTATTCCCGCCAAGAACTAAATGTATTTTTCATTTTAAAATGTTTTCTAAATTTATCTACATTAAATTTTTTGTTAGTTATTATTTTAGTTAGTAATAAACGAGGTAATCAATTACTGCCAGCTGAACTAAACTGATTCAAAACTTTGTAAAATTAATACAAAGAACGGGGGCAGAAGGGGCGGAGGGGAGTTGACCGGAGATTGGCCCTACCACTCAATATTGTCACGGGCCGCCACTGATTTCAATGTTAGATAGAACACACTGAGAAAAAAGTTTAATAATCATAAATAAAAATACAATTATCGTAAGTAAAAAGTTCAGCTGGATAGCGGACAAAAGCGCAGATTACTTTGCACTAGTAAAAAAGAGATCCCAAACACTGATACTAACAAGAAGCAATCTAAGTTACTTACGGTCTGCTTCATACCGGTAACTTATGAAGTTACTTATGATAATTAAACTGAAGTAGTTAAGCCAAAGAAATATATGTAGTTGCAGTAAGCAAAGATTTGCCCTTGTCAAGTAGTAGGTGTATTGCTGTGAGTGAACTATTCTATAACAGCTATCACACCTTCATAATTAATACAAGCTATTTAGATTACTTGTGATACGGAAAGAGTATCATTAATGCACGTTCACTAAATACCTGATATATAGAAGGTAATGGTTTGCAATAAATATACAATATACTTATCTTAAATTTGTTGTTCAACTATAGGTAGTGTAGGAAACGAGGAAGTTTAGTGAATATTTATTAAGTATCTTACTGTGTAGTCTGTGTGAATAACTGATAAAGTACAAAAAAAAGTTTCTGCAAATCTTCGATTATTTATGCAACCGCAACTACAAGTACTGCGTACCGAGCAATTCGTAATTCAAAATTGTTTGCAAATAATTTTTAATTACTATTCAGTGTGCTGTAGCTTCATTGCATTAATAATAAAAGATTAAATTCACATTTATTTTGCTAAAGATGGTACATAATACTTATTACTTAAGAAAAAAAAGCAGTATTATTAGTAATAGTTTTATTTTGTATAGGACAAATACAGTGACTACCTGATATGAATGAAAGATATTGGTTTCACTTTAAAACAGTTTTTTTTTTAAAACAATTTACAACGTAATGACTCATAAAGTATATTCCTTAATAATGAAAAAATGAACAAAGCAATAATAAAAGATAAGGTAAATGGGGTCCCCTTGAAACGTTATTTAGTTATTGAAATTATTGAAATCTAAACAAAGAACAAAGAGAAATATGGCTTTGAAGTTACAACTAATAACAAACAAAGAAATAATATACCTATGTGGTAAATTTGCGTTTTCTGTTGCTGAAAATAACAAAGACAGACAGACTTTTAAAACAGATACACTGCACCAGGTCTGAACTGAAAGCCTTTGACATAATATAAGACGGCGGCTGGACAAGCTATTCATTTCTTCAATAACGAACTAAGTAACAAGGCAAGCATACAGGCATTACTAAATGGAGATTGATTCCCTTGCGGTTTCTAGGTTTTAATCATAAAATGACCACATTTTGAATTCTTTCCTATTTTATTTACTTGTTGCAATTAATTCGGAATTTTCAAAAACTAATTCAAAGCATTCTCTTGATAAAAAAGATAGTGGACTTAAACTTTTTAATTCAGTTCTAGCATAATACAAAAAAAGATGCATTTTTTGTAACTCGAAACTGTGCGAGTCTGCTTAAATTATTTAGCAAAATTAGCAAAATATTTGTTTTGCACTATATTGCAAACCGAAGTAACTGTTACTTAATACATACTGTATAGGCACGATTTTTTTTTTCGCACATGCGAGCTGCCTTCGATATTTTTGCGACTAAAAAGGGATTTCTCCTTCAATTAAGTTAGCCTCGAACACACACGCAGGACTATACCGATGTGACGACTTCTTTATCCTCTGTGCGAGTGTTTTTTTTTTCCTGTACATTTTCCTCCGTTCTTCGTCGTAGAACTAGAGCCCGGCTTCGCAGCTTTATTGGGGTTTATTCCCTTATGTCCCATTACACGGTCCGTCCCCGGTGCGCGTGATGAACTCTCGCTAAAGCCCAGTAGGGTTAAGGGCTTTGTCATCTCGTCCGGGAGCTTTTTATAAACAACTATTATCGCGTGCGCGCTACGTCCGCTTCGCTATATTAGCGTCGACATATTGAGATCATTATAAATCTGTTATTACGATCCGCTAGGACGAGGATTATCAATGATGCGCCGGTTATTTATTACTATTATTGTCGCCAGATGACACTCGTAAGTATATATGACTTGGCGAATTCATGTTGCGATTGCGATTACGATTCTGTTCGTGCGGATTATGTTGTGATTTTAATGGTCTTCGTGTATTTATGTTCATCTTATGCACTTACATAAATATACTCAAAAAATGCATGCATTGGTTTAACAAAACGTTGGTTGAATCAAATACATATTCAGTCATTTCTATAAAGATTCGAATGTAAAATCAAAATAATTTTTTTGTTAAAATTTGCTGCAACATAATATAAAAGAAATAAAAAAACTATTACAACAATTAATATTTTGTGTTGGATATGATGTGCTTTAGAACAACGTATCTTGCTGCACTGAGAAAATTGGGCTAAGTAAACTGTTTACCTGATAAAAAAAATATTTACAATAGATAAAGTTACTTGGAAACTATTTCTTCTAAACTGTGGCAAACAATTTCGAAAAGTTCTTGCTTCCAAGCTAAAATAGTCATTTCTTAATGAATTCAATGTGCTGAACACGAAAATGACTAAGAAAAAGCTGAATTGGCTACGGGTTTTCTGTAAAATGTACGCATATTTCAGAAAAAGTGTACTTATGTCAATATTATAATACATGGTAAGAAAACATTAGTCTGCTTCTGGCTTTCGACTTCTTTTGGCCTGCCGTTTGTAGTGGACTTGTGGAGCATCTCTACTGATTGTCCCACAATAGTCAGCTAGCATTGACGTAGACCATTTGCCTTGGTACCGTTGCTCCATGGTGGCAATGTCCTGATGAAAGCGTTCGCTGTGCTCATCGCTGACCTGCCCGCAGTTATCAGGAAAGAAATCTAAGTGGGAATCAAGAAAGTGAATCTTTAAGACATATTGCAGCCGAATTCATGAACAAAGCCAACATATCCTCAACCAGACACTTGTAATTTTCTGCCTTGCCATTCCCAGGAAGTTGCTGCCACTTGATAGAATGCATCCCAAACCTGTTTTTCTTTACCTTGAAGAATTCCTCAAACTTGGGTCTCGGAAGAGCTGTCTAATTTGAGGCCCACACAAAGATGCCCTCTTTAATTTTGCTTCACTGAGTCGAGGAATTTTTCATGCAGGTACTTGAATGCTGGTCCATTCTTATCCATGGCTTTTACCAAGTTTTTAACAAGACCGAGCTTGATGGGTACTGTACATTCGTTTCTCCAGGCTTAAAAAATGCTCTCGGAGGCCAGTCTTTCTTGATGTAGTGCAAATCGATTGCTCTGCTGTCACACAGACAGAGAAAACAGCAGTACTTTGTATATCCCTGCTGCAAACCCATCAACAGAGATACTACCTTCAGGTCAGAACATATCTGCCAGCCATACTTGCTGTAGTTAATCGTCTCCAGTAGCTGCTTTAGATTCCGTAAGTCTCCTTCATGTAGACCGCATGTGCATAGGTATGGATGGAAGCTGGTTCCCATTATTCAACAAAACCGCCTTTAGGCTCAGTTTTGAAGCGTATAACAGCCGCCATTCGTGGGATCATGTGCAATACCGAGAGCTTGTAGTAGACCATCAATATCGCAGCAGAACACAAGGCTTTCTTCTTTCTTAAAGAAAGATTCGAAGAGCTGATGGCGAGTGCGAAATGAAGTCACTCGGACATTCTGTTCCAGAAGATTCCACTGTCGAAGTCTTGAGGCCAGTATCTCCGCTTTGCTTTTCGACAGATCCAAATCGCGAACAAGATCGTTCATTTCATCCTGGGTAATTTATGTGGTGCAGATGTTTCGTCAAAGCACGAAAAGTTATCATCCTTACTGCACGTTGAGGAGAACTCGCCGACGCATGGCCATCCTCATCGTGTGAACTGATAGAAAAATCTGTAGGAGGTTCTGGAATTGGGAGTCCTTCGCCATGAGAGAACAGGTCGCAGAGCAGATGGTATGTTAGGTATTCAACTGTCCATTTCTTCTTCTTGGTGATGCCTCCAGAAGCTGTGGTACCATACAGAAATAACAGTCGTCAACGTGATTGGTGGGCTCCCTCCAAATCATGGGCACAGCAAATGGCATTGCCTTTCTTTTGCCATTAGGTAAGCCACTGTGAAAGATTTACGGCACAAGTGCGGCAGCATACGTGTGGGGCCCAGTCTTTGTCTGGTCGCCTATCTTGCAACAAAAATACAAATGATTTCTTAACTGTTGCACTGATGTTCTTTTCTGTGCAGCAAATGTCACTTCTCCGCAAATATAACAGAAGTTATTTGCACTATTAACACAGTTACGAGGCATTGCTACTGTTTAGTTACTTTACACTATAGCAATCACTTGTGTATGCTAGGCTTCGAAAAATATGCGCGAATGAACGGACATTGCACGAGTTAATTGTCACGTCGGCCATTTATAAATAAACTATAATTAGCTATTGCTTGATATTGCGCAATCAATTTCGCAACACTCTCAATGGAAACTTACAGCAAATGCTGCATTAACTTCTTTGCATGAAGGGGTGATGCAATATGACGCAAAATTTCGTAATTTCTCACTAAATTGCATTACATTATGCAATAGCATCTATACAATGGACAAAACGTCAATATCTCTGGAACGTGAGCCAATCAACTTTTTAATGTGATATTCGTGTTCAGCACGTTGAATTCATTCGGGATGGGTACTTTCACCTAAGAAGCAATTTCACTGTTGACCAGTGTAATTAATACCTGCAACTAAACCCAGTTTCCTGAATGCAAGTTGTTACTGTAAATAGTGCTTTTATTAACGGCTATTACACAGCGTACCTGACAAATTTATGGTAAGTAACGTATTACTTATGACTACTGGTACTGTATCTAACTACAGCACATGGTTAGTAGAAGTACAACAATGCTGATCGCTATTAAACTCATGTATTTTCTTACATAGATAACTTGCCACAACTATGATTATTTGTGTTTGGCTGTCACCCCGTGATTGTTTTACTATTCCTGATTGGTAATGGGCGGAGTAATGAAATAGTCCCCGAGACGGGTACGCGCGTAGGCGCGGGCTAGCGTCAAGTAAGAGTTACGGACGTGGAAAAGGTCGTCGAAAAAGGGTGGCCAAGGAGTACGGCCATTGTAGGCCAGTTGGAACGCAAATATATTAAAAATACCGGGTGGGTTAACTCAAGGCCCCATCCGTATAAAGAATCCCAGCGAAAGAAGAAGTACCGAGCCTATAAGCAATCGGATGTTTCAAGATTGCAGTTTTAACCACGTGGTGGGATATTTGAATTTCCCATCATTGTGATGATAGCTGCGCCCGCTGGTGAAGTTAAAGTGTGGATGCCGTCGCTAGGTGAGTGACAGTCCAAGTGCCACCTGCAGTTAGGGATACCCCGACGAAGTAGCCGTTTTCGAGGCGATTACCGGACATAACCGCCACCTACGCCGACAGAGGATCAACTCGCCGAGACAACGCCCAGTGCAAAGAACCAACAGAAACCGCAAGTTTACCGCCTAGGTATATTATTTCTTCACTTCAAAGCCATATTTCTCTTTGTCCTTTATTTAGATTTCAATAATTTCAATAACTAAATAACGTTTCAAGGGGGCCCCATTTACCTTATCCTTTATTATTGCTTTGTTCATTTTTTTCATTATTAAGGTATATATTTTATGAGTCATTACGTTGCAAATTGTTTAAAAAAAACTTTTGTTAAAGTGAAATCAATATCTTTCATTCATATCAGGTAGTCAATGTGTTTGTCCTAAACAAAATAAAACTATGACTAATAATACTGCTTTTTATTTAAATTTATCACAACTATACGTACATGTAAGTTTGCGCTTCTGCAAACCGGTTTAGTTAATGGCGGCCGTCATTGTTTGTGTCGTCTACATCTATCTTAATGTTTTAATTTTTGACTTAATAATTTTTATTTTTATGACCCCTTATGTTTTTTCACTTCAGTTAATCATTTTTCAACTTGTGGATATGTTATGCAACGAAGCGTTTCTAAGTAATTTCTGTGTAAGTATCAAGAAACAGTATTGTACCTTCACTTATATTTATGTGGTAAAGATAGCGTCATTGGTAGAATAAGATACACAGTTCCCATGCATACGGAAGTTTGGATTAATCTTTAGTATTTTTTCGTCTCTGTAAAACAGCAAGAGCGTCTTTAAAGGAAGAAAACATTTTTTGGTCAGATGAAAGCTTATATTTTTCCAGTTTCTATTTAAATTCTGTACGCAAAAAAGCAATCTAGAGGCAGTTCAGGCGCAATGTCGCTTTCTTCGCAGCCTTTCTGCCATGATAAGCAGCATCATGTTTCACCTTTTTACCAAAGTTGAAAACAATTATGTAAATAGTTGTGCTGCTTTGTAAGAATTATCCGTAAATAAAGCTATTCGAGTAACATACTTATTCGAATGATCATTGAAGGGAATTTATTCGAATAATGCCTAACTCTGGATGTAAGAAACAATAAAATTACCATACTGTTACTGTTTTTATGTTGGTATCGAAAAAATGCGTTACTATGTTTAATTAAAACAACACCTACGTTACACTAATATTTTGTTTTGCATCTTGTAATATATTACTGAAAATTACATCAATTTTTATCAGTACAGGTGGGTACTAAAAATTATTGCATACTAAAAATTTTGTAGAGCAAGCTAGGAGTTCGCTGTAATGCAATATTTATATTTGTTGTCTTTTGTGAACAAAATTTGTTTTTTTCTTCTTTGTATACCATAAAAACAAATGCTATATCATTCTATTGATAGGAAAAATTATTATATAAACACTAAACTGAACAAAATTACAGCGCTGTCATAAACTTCGTCAACTCATTAAGTCTAAATCTCTTCCCACGCATTACTAAAATCTTATACCGCCCGGCATGTTTGCACCCTGCACGCCCGAGTCTTCGACGAAAATGGCGCTACATCGCGCCATACCATCAGAAACATGCTCGCGCCTTCTTCTTATCCTTGGGTGGAATCTGCGAGTCGATAAATCCGACCGACGGACGTGTCTTTGGCGGCGTCTAATCAAATTCGCCGCGTCTTCATCTTGAACCGTTGCCGAGCCACTTTGCAGGAGTTCAGTCGTCGCAACTGCGCCTAGATAGCGCTGCAGTCGCGGGTGGTTGTTTGATGGGGGGCCGACCGGGGAAGTCTGATTTCCCCGAAGCCGGTGAAACGTTTATTTCCGTTTTCATTGTTCCGCCGTGCTATCCGGAGCGAAGCTACTGAACGTCTGTAATGGTGGAAGACGGTCGATAAGCAAGCCGTTCTCACACAGGAGAACGATTTTCCCCGGGAGAGGATCGGATTGTATAATGTTGAGATTCTCGGCTTTTTTAAAAAATGAATCGATTATTAAGGGCGGACGTTTACTGTAAAAAGATAGTAACAGAATTGCTACAAACCCTTTTGTATATTAAGGCAATTTATAGCTTTGTTTCAAGTTCCATTCGTAAACTAGAAACGCAAGGGATGTGGCTCTCGGAATCAGTCGAAATAGTAGACGAATTTGATATGCTATGTAAGAAGGTTAAAGGTACTATAGGTAATTCTATATACAATAAATTTAAAAAAGTGATAAATAAAAATGCGGGGTATTTGAAATTGAAGAAAGTTAAGACAATTTTGGGAAGGTAAAACAGTAAACGATTTTTGACTTTAATTTTAGCTTAGAATGTATTGCAAAGTTAAAAAATGCAGCAATTACATCTGTGGATGTTGAAAGAAGCTTTTCTATTTCGAAACATAATTATGTATTCTGATAGAAGACAAAACTTTCTTTTACACAATTTTGAAAAACATTTAATTATAAATTGTTTTAGAAATATGTTGTGAAAAAATTTTGTGCAATAAAGTTTTGCATATATGCCCCAGGTTTATGTATATTTTCTCAAAAATCGATGCATATATATATGCGCATATATTCCAGTTTTCTTTGCATATAATCCGGTCTCTAGTTATAAGTATAAGTACTATGATACATTTATGTTTATACAACAATAACTCTTATCAATAGTATATTTCAAACCAAGTAATTGCCTGAGGCCTGCAATAGCGCTTTCCTCACGTGGTTTGAATACTATTTTTTTCCCAGCCAGTCCAATTTTAACTAAATGTATAAAAACAAGAAAGACATATCTGTGAGTGACATGAAAGATAGTAGGCTTAATCTGTCAAATATTTTTTGTGTTTAATAATGGTTTAATTGAAATTTAATACCTAATAATTTAGCAATTTTCTCACAAATGGGCTCAGACTGTGTTGAATGTACTAATGTCATCTATCAATAATGTCACATATTATAAGATGTACAGTTTCATCATGTCAATGTCACTTACTTTTCCTCCCTAGGGAACTGTCCCTAGGGAGGAAAAGTATAACTTTCCTCCCACAAATGAGTGTGTCTACTTTCCTTCCTGCTGGAAAAAAAAACATTTCTAACTCTAACAGCATTCACAGCTAGAAATGGCTAAATATAGTGACTTTTGTAGCCAACCGCCTGCAGCTGAATTCTGTCCAAAGAAGGTTCTTTTCTCTCTAATACATTGGCGCGATACTTTACATATTTAGTGACTTTAAGGAAATTTAACCTTGCGCGCCACCTGTAGTACCCGGATAATAATAATCAGTAATTTGCATAGCAAATGCCTAAATTTTCAATTAATATGGGATGATTTCGAAATTTGACACATGCTGTCATTTAATTATTTCTGTAACATAATATTAATTCATCGCAATAGGCGACAGCAGTTGACGTTTGGTGATTATTGAGCTGTTCTTGAGTGGAATAACTAAACCAGAGATAAGGTACACTTTGAGATAGTAAACTAAATAACAAACGCTTGCACAATGTGTTGGGTAGAGATTTTAAATTAGTGATGGTATTAATATACTCTATATACAACGTGTGTATAAATTGTCGCAAAAGCTACACGTAGCGACATACTTCGTTCGTTTCTGAATCGAAAATCTAAATGGTAAAATATTGTACTATGCTTCATAAGTCTTCACGAGGTTCTTAAAGTTCGGTTTTTTGGTTCCTTAATAAGCGTTTGTGTTCGTTATTTGTCGGTATAGATAGCTGCAATTTTGAATTTAGACGATTTCTTATTCCTGTTTTTTTTCGTAAACAGTTTCTTTTTGATTTTAGAGCCTGGTTTCAACATTTCTTCATAAGCATCCTCTCATGAAAAACACATTTGGCAATATTGTAGGACAATGACTTTGTATACTAATTTGAATTCAATCAAAACCATTACTGTCAAATTTTGACATTAATCTGAAGTGTTCAATTTTATGCAAGCTCTGCTCTTTTTCGTGATTACTCGTATTCTCTTGATTAGTTTTCTGTTTCAGTGTTTTTATCGTTCTCGTATTACTGTTTTGTTTATTTACAATGGTTTTTACATTTAATGAATATGCCGATATGTATATGGTATACGGTTTTTGTAATGGAAATGCTAACATGGCAGAACAGGAATATCGCGTACGTTTTCCAAACCGGAGACATCCTACTGGAAACGTATTTCGACGGCTGGACCAACGTCTACGTGAAACTGGTTCGTTTAAGAAAAGAAATGCCAACGCTGGTCGACCTAGACAACGGCGTACATTACAACTGGAAGAGGAAATTCTAGACTCAGTACATGAAGATCCCTCCGTCAATACTCGATAGTTGGTTGGTCGATTTGGTTCTACGTGAAAACCTTCTTTATCCATATCATATAACTAAGGTGCAGCCGCTCTATGAAAACGATAACATACACCGTTTAAACTTTTGTCATAGTATCTTAAATAGGATTCAAGAAGATGGCGACTTTTTAAGACGTGTTCTTTGGACCCGGCGAGTCTATGTTTACCAGAGATGGTGCACTCAATACCTATAATTTTCACTATTGGGCAGATGAAAATCCTCATGCGTTTCGGGAATACGGTCACCAAAGAAAGTTTTCAGTTAATGTTTGGCTGGATATAATAAATCACCGTGTCGTTGGGCCAATCTATCTGCCAAATCGACTTGATGCCAACGGGTATTTAAATGTATTAGAACAAGTTATTGACGAGATGCCATTGAATATACGCCGTAACATGTTTTACATGCATGATGGAGCTCCGGCACATTTTTCTCGTAATGTGAGAGAGTGGTTGGATGAACACTTCCCTAACAGGTGGATTGGTCGCGGTGGTCCTATCTTATGGCCTGCAAGGTCTCCCGTCCTAAATCCTTTAGACTTTTTTGTTTGGGGTTTCATAAAGGTGAAAGTTTACGCAACACCTCCACAAGACGCTGACGAAGTTATAGGACGAATTAACGCGGCAGTATTAGAAATTACACCGGAAAGGCTTGAACAAGTAATACAGACAATACCTCGTAGATTGCAAATGTGTTTACAAACAGACGGATATCAGTTTGAGCATGTGCGTAGGTAATAGTGTCGCTAATTTATTACAAGAGATGCGTTCGAAAAATCAAAAACTACTAATTCTGTTTTAATAAAGCTTTCTTATTGCTTTTCCCGATGTATCATTTGTGTTATCCAATTTGTCATTTGTAATTCTGATCTGTCAATTTTAACAAGTATTGTAACTACCATTACGGTAATATGCGACTACAGTGTTGCCAAATCTATGTTACTTTAAAGTGGCTCCTGAAGACGCATGAAGCATGGTATCATATTTTACCATTTAAATTTTAGATTCAGAAACGAAGGAAGAATGTCGCTGCGTATAGCTTTTGCGACAATTTATACACACGTTGTATTTCCCTCTTACATAATTATTGTTCGATAATTAAATGTATTATTGTTGCAAATGTACATATCATGCAAAAACATGATAAATTATCACAATAATACTATCAATTTTCAACCAACAACATCAAGTTGGGTACGCTTGAAGATATTTTTAGAAATAAACAAATATTTCGCAGGAAAAAGCATTATATTTTATAAAACCCATGAACTAATATTTATTAAATGTTTATAATAATAATAACTCAGCACTATACAGACCTTGAAGGCCCTTGGCTAGAGTGCCGGGACACACCGAGTCACTGGGAAGTGTTGTCCGAATGGTGACCCAACCAACAACCGGTACCGCATATTGCTGCTTGACTTTCAAGATTGGCAATGATGCACCCTTCCTTCTCAGCCGTACTGCCGGCCATTAATTGTTTATAGTATATCAATTATTCATGAACTATTACCTGCCTGCTTCTACAATAACAATAATAAACCTTCCTTAGCAGCTTATTGCCGTTCACATACACTACCATTTTTTTTACTAATTCTCCTACATAGAGGGAGACATTAATTAGGACCATCACTGCATTTTAGCACATTGGAGGTAGTCACTATCAGTCACTATCAATATTACGCCATCTCTTACATTTGTACGCAAATATCACACGACAGAACTGTCATTATGACAGTTATGCCAAAACTATTTTTCACCTACGTTATCGTCGCCATCCTGGCCGAAACGAAATCGGCGTTGACACATGCGCCCCTCGTCAGCCCGACCTTAGAGGACCGATTGAATCGCGAGGTGCGCAACGCCGCCTGCTGCTCGAAAAAGATGCGCTGCTGCAAGAGGACCGCGCCACCGTCCAACATCGAGATCAGGGCCGTGATAGCGCGCTGCATCGATCCGCCGAATCCTTGCCACAAGGACCGCAACATCAAGAAGACGCTGAACACGGGAAGTATGCATCAATTGCAGACGTTCCAGGGCTTCGACGAGGACGAACCTCTGGTCCAGTCGCAGGTGACCAAATGCAGTAGGAAGCTGATCCTGACCATCAAGATGAAGAACGACGGGGAGACGCCAACGAAATCCCAGTACATCGTCATCGACCACGTGTACGATCCGCTATCGGAGAAGACGGTGAGGTTGCTTAATCCCTACGTCATCAAGATGAAGCAGGACCAATTGAGTCAAGCGTACGGGTTAAGGTTCATAGATTTCGTCAATTCTCAAGCCAAGGAGCAGGTGTACAATAAGCACGACGGTAATTACACGGGGTGTTGCGTCGACACGAAGAAACCCACTTGCGGATTGATCTCGTACCACGGGAAAGCGATCCCCTTCAGCCAGGGTTTCTGTTGTTCTTGCGATGCCGAAAAGAATGTAGCCAGACAGCCGATTAGAGATCCGAATATCAACGTGGCTTACAGCGACCCGGCTTTCCTTTATGACGCCTTGCAATGCCCGCGCACCAGCATCAGCGACGAAGAGAAGGCCAGCGCCATTAAGCCCGAAAATTTGCTGAAGCGGAAGAAGAAGAAAAAGAAAAAGAAGAAGAAAGGGAGGAGGGAGAACTACAGCAAGAGGGGCATGGAAACTGATGAGGATGATGACGCGGATTTATATTTTATAGATAAACATTTTAAGTACAAAACTTTACGCGGTGATAAATTGAAGCACATCAACGCGGATAGCAATTATAAAATACAATCGATGAACGATCAATACGAAGATCAGCTGACCAATCGGATAAACTTTCCATCTCACATTGAAAGCACCACTGCTATTGCAACCGAGGAAATACAAGAAAACTCGGAAAACAAGCCGACGGAAGGAACTACGCGCAAAGGAGACGCTGTTACTTCCATCGTCAAAGAAGACAAGATCTACGAGCAGAAAAAGAAACTCATGCTCGACACAACATTGGCAAAACAGCGAGATCAAAAGCCCTCCGTCCACAAGCTGTTGCGCATGAGCAAGTCACCATCGTCGGGAAAATTTTACGATTTCAATGCTGATATTAAAAAGATAGCTGATCAGGCTTTCCAGAACGCTATCAATTCGTATTCGGACACGAATAACGGTAAATCAAAATTGACGCACGATGAAGCAGCCATACCGGAACCGTTTCACAAATTCTACGCTAAGAGGCAAGTCCAATCCAGCGGCGTGCAAAGAAGGGGTGGTCAAAATTGCGCGGACAGATACACCCCTCCCAATTTGAACCCAGAAACCTACCACGAGAGCACGCACTGTTTGCGTTTCTCGCCGATATGGTATGGCGTCTATAAAATGGAGAAGCCCATCGTGGATCAAAGTATCTTCTTTCAGGTGTACCAGAAGTATGAAACAGAAAGTGGGGTGGTGCGTTGGAGAGACCTGACTAAAGGTCAGAAAGTGAAATTGGGAACCTTCTCTCCATTTTACCAAGACCAATTGCCCACCATAGCGATGGCGTTTTATTCTGTCTTCGACGATGAAGATTTCTGTTTGAATTGGAACAAATTGCGTTTGTTAATACCTGAAGGCGTGCCGCCGTCCGAGGTGCATAACTACCCGGAAGTCAGAGGGGGACCATCGGAGTACTTAATGGTGCCGATACAGAAGATCGTTTTATCAGGAGATCAGTGCGATGTGGCCGGAGTCGGTTTTGAAGCTTTTACCAAACAACCTAATCGATGCTCGATGCCCAGAGGCAGTTGTTTGCAACACCAACCTTATCACCTCTGGCACAATGATAAACTCGCCGAGAGGGCCGGGAAAAGAGGCTGCTTCTTCTTGAAGCATCACGGCAAACTATCCAAAACCCCATCACAAAAACGAGACTACGAATGAAAAATATCTAATCCTCAATTACTACGGCAAATACGTCAGCATGGTAGACATGGAAATTAACGCGGATTTTAACGCCGTATTAAGACCTACCTCCTCAGCCGTTATAACAGAAGTTTACATAGACAGCACTTGCGCCAGCAGTACCTCGATCACAGTCAAAGTGAGCAATAACGGGCTGCTTTCGAGCAGGTTTAAAGTGAGGGTGTGCGATTGTCCTCTGGATCTTCAAAACAAGTTGGACGAACTCCAATCGGATTTAGTGATAATCCCCCCGCAGCACCAGCACATCTTCAAGTTGACTTTCCACAGCCAGATACAGGCCGACATATTCCATTGCTCGGTTGAGGCCGTGAACGCGCAAGACGAATTGGTGGCGCTGAGGAGGATCAGAGTGCAGAAGATGGATCGTTGTATATGCACTTGGCATTGCTTGTGCGCTTGCATCGGATCTTCTAGCGGTTTAAAGTGTGTCCCAATGAAGATCGACCATTACCACGCGGCCGGGTTCAAAGGAGGTTTGCCCACGGTCAGTTATATTCCCCGAGAGGACATTACGGGAGATGTTTATAGGCTCATAATCTTCATACTCCTGTTTATCATATTCACGCTGCTCATGTTAGGATTAGCTAAGGCGATATTGGGATTGTGTTGCTTACCAATTGGTATGTGGGGCTTGAACGTCCTGCTGGATCTTCCAAAGCCGATGAAAAAGTATTACGAGCGTAGTTTAGCAGGACGACCGGTGGAATACGACGCGTCGGGTTGGCCTATCCATCCAGACAATAGGCAAAGAGTCAAGAATATACCAAAACCGACGGAATTCGCAACAAACGTCCTGTTTTTCTTCACCTACCCCACAGTGGTATTCCTCCTGGTAATCAAACGCCTCTGCTGCCCGTTTTACTCGTACGAAAAGATCAGGAAACCGAAACAGCAGAAGAAGAAGAGCTGGTTCAAGAAACGTAAATGCGACCTCAAAACTTGCATGAGCAGAGGTATGCAGACTGACGAGGACGCAGCTTCGGCAGCATCGGTTGAATCCGCGGGTTCTAAGAATAAGAAGAAAAAATTGGAAAAACGCCAGTCGAAATCGAAGCAGAGTCTTCAAGATGAAGGAACGCCCAAGAAATCGCCATCAAAAGGTAGCCGAGAAAGTTCGCTGAAGCAACCGAGCGATACATCGACGGGTACTAAGGGTAAGAAGACGAAAAAGAAGGAACACAAGAGTAGATCGCCCACGAAGAAGAAAACTTCTAATTCCAAAGTGGAGAAGGAGCCCGATGATAAGTCCAAATCTCCGGCAAGGTCGTTGAAATGCTGGAAATCGCCGAAAAAATCGAAGTCGTCCAAAGGAAGTGCCACAGATGTGGGCGAAGATGATCAACAGAAGAAGAAACCTACTATCAAAGTGTCGATTAAGCAGCACAAGAAAGACAAGTCGGCAAGTGTCAGTCCCAAGAGGAAATCGTCCATAGAAATTAGTGATAATCCGTACTATTATAGTAGCACCGATGAGGCTGCGTACTCGAGTAGTTCTCCGTCTACTGGAAAAACTAAGAAGGGTAAACGAAGTTCGAAGACTTCTAGTGCATAGCCTAAACGTATTTTATATTTTTTCTATATATCATTATATCTTTTTATATTTAAGTATACAACTATAGTTTTATAATTATTCTGAAATATATATTTGCTTTTAAATGCGTAAGTAATTTCCATGGTAGAGGAATGTTTTTACGCCTATTGTTTTGCACATACAACAATGTAGTGATAAATAGAATGAATTACAGAGTGAACAACCGGATGTGACCACTCCCAGTAAACCAAATTCAAATTTCCCGCAATTATTTTTAATAACTTCAACATTCAAGCATGAAATTACCTACGATTTTGTATTAGAATAATAGTTATTTGAATACCTTTAAGTTGAAGTTACTAAATATAATTGCGGGAAATTTGAATTTGGTTTACTGGGCTACGTGACCTTAAATTTTAAGGTGGCAACATTGTTAAGTTGGTATGCCACATTTCTAGTTGTCAGATATTTTTTTAAGTTAACCTTAAAACAAAAGACGTGTCATATTTTTCTTTTTTACTTTAAAAATAAAATGTTTTCTGGATCACATTTAAAACAAACATATTTTGGTAAATATTTTTATTAAAAAATGCGTCTGCTCGAAATGACCACATCATTTTGTAAATATAAATGGTTGCATATTGTGAAACACGTTAAAACTTCTTCGTTGATGTGATTTATCACTGCAGTGAAGGCATTTCTCAGCCCATCAAGAGTATGGATACGGTTTTGGAACAGTACTTTCTTGAAATGGTTAAACAAGAAAAATCTAATGGTGTTAGATCAGGGGAATGTGCTACCAACGTCCTCTACTTATTAATCGATTGCCAAAATATTCTTCAAGATATTTTATTGTAGCGTCAGCTGTATGTGAGGTAGCATCATCTTGTTGGAAGTATCCGTTCTAGAGTTCATCATTATGAAGTTCATTAATGAACGGTTCTAAAATGGGTTTAATGGGATGTAATGTCGTTTCTTTGTAAAGGTGTGAGTTTTTTTGTATCCCAGGTACGATAATAATATACAAAAAAAAAAATAGGGAATGTAAAAACTAGCACTTTCAAACACGTTAAATGTAAGATGACAGAACGTAAATAATAAGTAGGACAGTAAACAGTAAAACAACAAAATACACTATTTCTGTGACGTTCGTGGTCACATGGTGGTCACATCCGGTTGCTCACTCTATGGCAAAAGGATCGATTCAAGCAAGAACTATATTTCTTATATACAGTATAAAATTATTGTGATATTACAATAAAATGACTGAGGCTTCCTGCATTTGTTTGTATGTAACGTACTGTATAGTAATAATTGTACAGGTATACCATCGAAAACTGGATCTTTGATTACAGCTCTAGTTTCAACTTTAGGAAAAACAAATGTACAAAAATTTTACAGAATTCAATGCAGCATAACCTAACAATATTTTTGACTATACAGATTGTTCTAAAAGTAGGAAAACACATACTTACTCCGTTATTTTAAATGGAATATCCTATTTTTCAATTCTACAGGGAAAAATATATAGGCTGTTATATCTTTGTAACGGTACGACACTAATAAAAATTTTCTAATATAATCCATGGTTTTTTACTCTATGTAAGTAAATTATAGCAAGGTAAATGAAAGTAAAGTAAATGGTCCAAAAGAAATTGGACCGTTTACTTCAATTTACCCTGCTATTTTCTATATATTTGACTAATTAAACAATACCTATATTCAAACAAACTTATTGGGTTTGTTAAATTAATAAAATAGAAACAACAAAATAATTAATTTTTAATTTCTTCTTTTCTTGGTTTTTAGGTCATAAATAATGAAAACATTAATGACTACTACAACGTTTCGCTTTATTTCAAAGCTGTTTCAAGTATTTAATTTTTTTATTAATTCATTATTTTGTTTTAGAAAAATATTAGCTGGATTACTTTTAATTTCTTTATAAGTTGGATTATCACTTAATACAATATTTTTTGCTTTGTCAATAGTATCTGATCGAAAAACTGCACTTGTTAATTTTATTGCTCTGGCAGCTAAACTAATAATAACACTAACTTTTGTGAAGACTTAAATTTAGATAACGTCTAGACCATGTTGGTTTAGTATATCGTTTAGTTAGATATGTTTTGTTATCATTTTTGATGAGTTTGAGGTCTAAAAAGCTGACAGAGCAATAAAATTAACAAGTCCAGTTTTTCGATCAGATACCATTAACAAAACAAAAAATATTCTAGAACAAAATAATTATCCAAATTCTCTTATAAACAAAATATTCAAACAAAGCATTTTTCTTTTTTATAATAAATCCACAAAAAAAAAAAATAATGGTCAAACAATTACAAAATTTATAAAAATTCCTTATGTTAAACATTTATCCGAAAAAAAATAAATCAAATTTTCAAACCATATAATTACAAATTACCTATCAAAACAAAACCAAATCTATTCAAAATTAAAATCAAAAATTGAAAAAAGTAAAACATCACACATAGTTTATAAAATAGACTGTCAAAATTATAATGGTGTATATATAGGTGAAACCATGCAATATTTGGAAAATAGAATAAAAGGACACAAACACAGCTTTAAAAAAACATGAAATAACTCAAAATCATACCTTTAATTTCAACAACATAACAATTTTAAACAAAGAACTAAATTTAAAACCACGTAATATACTTGAAATAATTCAAATTTATAAACATAAAAACGCAGTTAATAATAAAACCGACATACAATATTTTACAAAATTATATAATTTAATTTTATGGCTAAATACAATATTTTTTAAAGAACTATTTAATTACAAAATTCAAAAACAAATAATCAAAACATCCTATTTTAAAACGCAATCTTTAAATAAAACATAATGATATATTCAAAATCCCAGTAAACAACAGAATTTGTCATTGATTAAACAAAAAAAAATTATTTATAATTTACACTTTTTACATTTTATATTTATATACTTGAAAAAGCTTTGAAATAAAGCGAAACATTGTAGTAGTCATTAATGTTTTCAATATTTATGACCTAAAAACCAAGAAAAGAAGAAATTAAAAATTATATACACGGTCAAGAAATGAAGCTTTAAAACAAAATAATTAATGACACCTTCACTAAATTTTTCTTTTCAAATAAATTATAATTTTTGTTACAGCTCAATAATATAAAATCTGCTCTTTCATTTTAATTTAACACCTGCCGTTCCCTCAGTGTTATGTGTGCTGTAAGTTTGTCTGTTATTTTAACATAATTAAAGTATTGACACATCAATTAATACTAAATGTTGTTAATAAAAACAAAAAAAGGTTACCGTAACATCTAGATATGTCTTAATTAAACATGCTCACAATCAATGGCATAAAGTGCTTTTCCGACACCACTTTGTTTGAGTAAACATAAACACGGTAATTTACGTAGTAATATTTATTGAAAATTGCTATCACTCAACTTATGCTCTCTTTGGCAGTTCCGATTTTACTAGAAATAAAACAGAATTCAAAATTTTATAGATGGAACATTCCATATAAGTACTTTGGTATTTTCATATTCTACTTCATTTTTGATAGCATCTTAGCAGATCTAATTTCATTTACTGATCCTAAATTCAAACAAAGATGGACTTGCAAACAAATTATTCAACCAAAAAGTAAAGCTATTGACATTTCCAATTAAACTTTAAATTAACAAGAGGCTTCATTGCCATTATATCACATTATAAGGAGTACTGTGTTGAAAATTAATCATATATAATTATGGTAATTTATGGTCTTAAGCTATTTACCTACAATTTCATTATCCTATACACCAACTAATATTACGCATATTCAGGGGAAGATTATATCGTATTGTGTAATTAAACATAACTAATATCAAAGAAATTGAACAGAATTTTGACTTATATTATTAATTTGTCATTATCTAATCACTACCTCAATTCCATTAGACATATTATCAATTGGATGCACTATAATTAATAGACTCACGAAAAGCTATAAATAGGCTCTCACAATATGACAGAATTGGAGCGGAACCTTTGGTGATTATATAGAATTAAATTATAACAATATGTGTGACTATTTAATCCGATTTAATGGTAAAATAATTTCATCAGATAATCCTTTTCTGTAAATTATTAACAACACACTAACCATGTATTAATCTGTTATATCTAACATCAAACGACATTATGAAATAACAAATACATTTAGGTACACACATCCAAGTCAATTCTATACACACAAAAAAAATAATTACTCCATTTGAATATAAATGCATCACATTGAATATAACATAATTTCCCTATATAAGCAAGTAGATGGTGTATTTATATTGAGAATAAAATTTGTTCAATTTTCCAAACCCGTGAATTTGTTAGACGAAACAATTTTTTAGTTCAAATGTAATCAATATATTAAAATCATTATGACCGTATAATATTTTCACCACAGAAATAATTATTTTAGATCTGAGTAAATGGATTTTCTCAACTGGAAACTATCATATTTATGCCTTAATAATTTATGTACATTTGATAGAAGTATATAAAGTATTATTTGAAGTATTGCCATTATTTGCTTCCAAAATATAAGTATATTGAACTGATAATACTTACCTGCTTAATCTAAGCAATTCTACTATTCAAGGGTAATAATTACCTACTAATGTTGTGTCTATAACATCAAAAAAGCTCGGTAGGGGAAAATTAATAAATAAAGAAATATTTTGTAATTAAATAAATTTACTGTCATACTTTATAGTTTTACAATGTTTGGGAGAAGGTAGCGTATCGGGTTTTTCCAGGACTGCGCACGGGATATTGATGCGTAGAGGTATAGATGTTATGCGTATCCGTCGTTGCGACCGGTGTTCTCGGGATACTTTCCACTCAATGCCTGGGCCTGGTATCTAGTCGGCGTTGGTTACTGATATAATTTCAATCAGCATAATAATTTGCTGGTATTACCTACTGAAAACTAATAACTAGTAAATACGTACATATTGTTAATGTACACACCTACCATGTTCATATATTATCGACACAATGGCGCTGACTCTAAGTATTATTTCAGAGTTTTTTTAAGCAAGTAATCCTTTAATATTAGATAATACGTACGTACTTACTTTCGAATATTTTAATGGTAGCATCTGCGCATCAGCCCCATTCTCTAAGTAGTTGCGAAACGGCTGGGTATCTATTTAGATTTACTTACACTCACAACCAATAACACTGTTCGCTGGTCAATCAAAAAGTGACGCCAAGTAAAGCGTATGTATATGCAAAACCTCCAAAACCCCCCTAGAAAAGAGGGAACCAATGACAGATAAGTGCAATTAATGGTAGGGTAAAATTCATTTCAAATGTTGCAATATTATGGTAATTTCAATTTGATACTTCACGCTTTCAGTACGAAACATTTAATAATTTTATATAGTAATTCATTATACCAAACGTATAAGGGATTTTATTTTGAATCTACAAACTTTCTCGCTATGATTTCATATACCTAATTTATTCCTTACAACAATAACAATGTTCATTTGGAGCAAGTATACTTCAATGCAAATATTTATACTATTTGTTCTAAGAGTTCTAACCAATATACAGGGTGTATCAAATACAAAAGTAAATTTTGCTTGGGTGTTAACTACACGACATATAAAGTACAAACCCGCCGAAACCAGATTCCATCATTAAAAAAAAAAAAAAAAAAAATTTAGAGCCAAAAATTCTTTAGTCCGGGCCTGATGCAAGGAGACGTCATGCTAAACGGGGTATTATGTATAAATACATGGCACTCATTTAGTATTATTCTTAATGGTATGCCGTAAGTTACTTTAACGTCATTCTGAATAAATAAAGGCCAATCGGCCAGTATGCCCTTGTAAAAATAGCAAAACTGAAGCATTTTAAATTTCTTGTTTTTATAAAACAAACATTCCTTATTTGTTAAAAGCATTCTACGTAAGTCTACAAAGTATTATTTTTAATATCCTGATAAGACGTTCAAGTTTCACCGGATATGCGACTTCAGTAGTTACAAAAAACGTAAATATTTTTCTTTTGCTTTGTTGAATCGAGAGTTAGTTGTTAATAAACGGTACCACATGAATCTGAGTTATTTCTTTTGGATTTATTTAATCAAATAACGCAAAATGAATTGAATCGAATTACACAGAAATAAATGTAGATACAGAAAATTTGCAAACACGCCTTTTTACTATGATGTCGCGCGAAAATGAATCTATACATTCCCGCGCTTTTGCCGATGGATCAAGCTTCGATTTTCTTTATATGAAATCATGATGGTCCTGAAAAGTATCGTTTTTTCGAGACGGGAAGAATTTAAATAAAATGCTCGAAGTGGCTTGCACTCCAAGCGGCGATCCACACAAAACTAACAGCGGTAATGGCTGAATGACAGTGGTATGTGGGGGTATACTCGGGACAGCATTTAGGTTGGGCACAAGTGCGGCTCTAACCCACGGCATTTATAAAATATTTTTTTTCTCGTTAATGCTTACAGATAGACCCCCTGTGCATTAAGACTTTTTGATTGTATATGATTACAGCTGCTACATATTATTATATTTACCTCTATATCTGATACACCCTGTATATTAAGTTTCGATTTCTGAATAAATAAAAATATTCTGATTGATAATAAATTTTTTGTGTGTGCAGATGTTATAAATTATAACAATACCTATGCAGATAGAAACCAATATTATGAGATCTGTAAATAAGCTGTGACCTTGTTCGAAAAGTTAATTTAAAATTCCAACAACCAAATCTAACATCGTAAAAGAGTTAAAAGAAGGTTTAGACGATTTGCACAAACTCCTCAACTTTAAATGCAAACGAAATCCCAGAATTGGCGAATATGACTGCAATACTTGTAAAAAGTTATTGACCACAGGCAAAATTTCATGCGGCCAAGATACCCTTCCTCAACCCTCTATAAGTACCTGCGGTTGTAAAACGTGCATTTTGAAAGAGTTATTGCACAACGACCCTTGTAAAAAAAGGGTAATAAGTATAGCTGGAGAAAGCCGAATGCTATGGCGGTGTACTGTTAAGAAGGAAAGTGACTTTATTACATATTTAAGGATTATTTTATTTTTAACATTAATTCAAGGTGAGTGTACCTACTTGAGATGAAAAGGAAAGTTGTTTACCTCTATAAATATTTGGAGAAAATACCATAAAAATATTTAATAAGTGCATACCTATGATGTTTCATCTTGCTTTTAACATCACTTTTGGTTTCGTTGAAATGATTGTGCAAACAATATGTTGCTGTACGTAACAGCCATACCTCTCTGTGCCAAACTGTAAAAAGTAAAATGAAATAAAACTAAGAGATTGTTGATAACTTCGGACCTACAATCTTCAGAGTTAACTTACTTCAAAATGTAAAATTGCATGAGAATTTGTTCACATTCAAACAAAAGTATAGGTTGTATGTTGAAATCCATGAATGTGGTATGTGATAGTGTATATGAAGAAAAACGTTCTTACATTCACCAAAAAAGTTTTTAATATATTTTAAGACTACATGTTTCGGCTTTGGCACGCCATCTTCAGGTCTTCAAAACGTCAAAATCTACATTTAAAATCAAAAAGTCAAATGTAGAGATTTAAAGTAAAACACGGTAAACAAAAGAGACGAACAAAACTAAACAACGAATTAGAAGTGAGACATAATGTCAAAAGTGTGATCGAAACCTATTAAAAAATACCTATTAAAACAATTTAGATGTTCGAATAATGTTGTTTTAATTTAAAGTCTTTAATTCCACGATTTTTATACAATTAGTAACCCTTTAATTTAGTTTAAAAAAAAACAGTATGGTAGTTATATTGCTTGAATCACCATCATCAAAAAATTCGCTTCAATTGTCAAAACGCAGTGGTACCAATCTACATCTCTTGACTGTCACAGTGGCATATTAATTATTAAATTAAATAAGATTTTCTGAATATTTTTCTCAGACAAAGTTCTAATACAAATGTCGTGCGTTAATTCATTCACAGCGCTCGAATTCTTCAGACTAATTCTCACCCTGTAAATGACACCTACCGCACTCTAATGTAAATATAACTATTCAATGAAGGACTCCTCAGATAATGAAGTTTCCATCTAACAATAAGTAAAATACACAGGAGCTGGCCCTTCCTCAGATTTCCATTTCTATATGTAGGTAAGTTCACACTGCAGTTTTCTTTAAAATAAACGAAAGTAGCAGTTAATTTTGGTAAATTTGTTGTTGTAATACAAAAATCGATGTATTGAGAAAAGCGTTTTATGTAATTGTTAAGAGAACAGTAATAAAATTGCAAATAGTTTTCAGGGCAAAGCCCTGGTTTTTTATTTCATTTACTGAATTCAAATTATAACCTAAAAAAATGGCATTGCAGGTAATTCGTGACGTAAAAATATAACGGCACTAGATTTCTCCGTAGGTACATCAAAACTATTTAAATATAGCCAATTATTTGACTTTTTTTATTGCCTTTGACAGTTCAAGTTAAATAGTTATTAGACATGTATGAACATATTCTACGTGATGAGAAAAAAAATATTTTCAAGGGCTAACAATAGGTTAAAAAGATACACTGAGAAAAGAGATTGCATTAAATGAAAAGTTTTATAACTTTTGGTTTTTATCATGTTCAACGAAAAGAATACCTTTTCTCAGAAAAGTGTTTATTTTAATTGAAAGTAGCGTGCTGTTTTGCCGGAAGACTATTTTCTTCTTAAGTACATGCTTTTCGACGAATTATATAAAAAAGCCGGACGTTTTGCTTTATTTGCGTGAACACGCATATATAAATTGATTTCAAACTTTTGCCTTTTAACGCAAATGCAAGCATCTGTATTCCAGCTGAGTGCTTTTTTACGCGGAAGTATTTTAGTTTTACTCATGTTTCCACGTGCATAAGTCTGAGATACACAAACAATAATGAACAAAAGTGAATACTTTTCGCGCGAGGTTAAAGAAATTTCAGAGATAATTGGAATTTTTTCAGTTAATGCTGATTTACTTATAAGCCAAGGAACTTTACACTAGTATATAGTGTTTGAAGGTTTAAAACTGTTATACACAGGAAAAACGAGCTTGTTCTTTTCAACCATTTTTCATGCATTTGGTTACAGTTACTAAATTATTAATCACTTGATTTAGGAATATTAAAAATATTCCTGTATTCAATCAAACAAATATTTTGGTTAGTAGATTTATTTGAAGCTAGCGCAGTATTTATTAATTTAACTAAATATTTACATGGAAATAAAAATAAATATCGCATTTTATTTTCATATAGCAGTTTTCTCTCCACATAGTACAGCAGATGAGCAGATACACTTATGTGTAGTAGAGAAATTGTCGCATAGATGGCGCCTCTCCTATTTCATTCCAGTAATAGATAATATTTCGCACAAAATAGGCTGGAAACTACGATCGTAACACACTAATCTGGTAAATTTATTAGAACAACATCTGATAGGAGTCGTCGCCATTGAAAGGACGATTTCTTTAACGGCACACTAGTAGTAGTTAGGGGTGGTCACTGCGACCAACTCCCAATACTCTTAAGATTTACAACATTTCAACGGCAAATCTCTCCTCCTTAGTGCGTGAGTTTTTGAAGATAATTCATTTTCATTTCGATTGAAAATGATCACGGCATTTTGTTGTTTTACGTTTAAGTCTAAAATGAATAAATGTTATAAGAAAAGGAAAAATCTCTTGAATCAACATGCTTACACTTTTTTTGCCAATCTGCATAGTTTGCAAGTTCAAAATAAAGAGGACCTTGAATCAACTATCAATATCTTTTTGCTTAAAAGAATAAACTGTTTCAACGAAAAATATATTATTTCCGAAGAAATGCGCGAATTTAAAATTATATTCCTTTTCAAGGAAACACCAAATCATGTTGGCTATATAGAAAACGCAAAAACTTTTGGTTTAATGCAATTCCTTTTAAATGAAAAGGATATTTCTCTCAGTGTACAATCAAATGCAACCGTTTCTAATTTTGATTTGATACTGACAGCTTGCTTGACAATTTGAAGTACGATTTAAGTACCCCAGCGTGGGCAATCTTATACTAAAAAAAATGCTTAGAAAAACAGTCTAATACTCTAATCAGGAAGTAGATGTTTGAAACCATGGTATACCGAAGTGTAGTGCAGTCCTTTTATTCGTACCTATGTACTCTTGAGCATTGAATTAAATTATAATGGACTGGATTGGCCCATCCGCATCTTTAAATAGGAACGTAATGTTAAAGCGCATATAGCAGTAGAGGACAGGGCTTATTAGTAATAAGTAGAGACCGGATTATATGCAAAGAAAAACTGGAATATATGTGCATATATATGCATCGATTTTTGAGAAAATATGCATAAACCTGGGGCATACATGCAAAAAAAAGCGACAATATGCAAATATTTACATAAAATAAATAAGAGCAGAAATTTAAACATTAACTTTATTACACAAAATTTTTTCACAACATATTTCTAAAACAATTTATAATTAAATGTTTTTCAAAATTGTGTAAAACAAAGTTTTGTCTTCTATCAGAATACATATGTTTCGAAATAGAAAAGCTTCTTTCAACATCCACAGATGTAATTGGCACATTTTTTAACTTTGCGATACATTCTAAACTAAAATTGGAGTCGAGATCGTTTACTGTTTCACCTTCCAAAATTTTCTTAACTTTCTTCAAATTTCAAATACCCCCGCATTTTTATTTATCACTTTTTTTAAATTTATCATATAGAATTACCTATTGTACCCTTAACCTTCTTACATAGCATAACAAATTCGTCTACTATTTCGACTGATTCCGAGAGCGATATCCCTTGCGTTTCTAGTTTACGAATGGAACTTGAAACAAAGCTATAATTTGGCTTAACATACAAAAGGTTCTGTAACAATTCTGTTGATGTTACTATCTTTTTTACAGTTTTCTAGAGTAATGCAGTCAGCAGTGATTTCAAGAATTACATTTTTTATTTCTTCAAAATTATCGGCGAGAAAAATTGTAGCCTCTAACCATGTACCCTATCTCGTAATAATCGGTTCAGGAGGCAACTTAACACCGGGAAGTCGCTCCTTATAAAATTGGATTCGTAAAAGTGCTTTTAAAAATACTTTTTTGACATTGCTAATTAAATCATTAATCAAAGGGAATTGATTCCTAATGTCTTCGGCTACACCATTGTACCCATGAGCTAAATAAGTGGTATGAATAATGTTACTATAATTTTTTTTTAAATTTTGTGCGGCTCTTATCATGTATGGTACAGCGTCGGACAACATTAGTAAAATTTTTTCACAAGGTATACTTCTAGGTAAAAAGAAATTTGATAAACCTTCTTGAACAAATTGGGCAATTGTCACATTATTTGTTTTTTTTGAAGTTCTTTACAATAAATTAAATATGATTTACCTACAATATCCTCATGAAGAATTCCTATTAACAAATGGGCAATATAACGGTCACACTTATCCGTACTTTCATCTACCATGATATAAATAAAATTATTCCCTACCAATTGTTGAAATTCTGCTATTGTTTGCTGGTAACAAGATGTGACATAATTTTTTTCGTAAGGTACCTTCGTCAGGTATATTATGTTTGCAATATTTTTGCAGAAATGATTTCGAATTAACATTATTTAATCTCGCTAATGGTATGTTAGACCAAATTAATGCGTTACACAGATCCGTATTATATTCTTCTTCTTCTGAGTTTCGTGAAGTTGATGCTACACATTGACATATAGATCGCTGCACACATGCGGATCGCTTTGGTCTTACACATTTTCCAATATGTGATGGAGTTTTAGCGTGTTGATCAATCAGGTATTTTCTCTCAGAAGACACCTACAACAACAATTGCCATTTTATATCAAAAGTTAAAGAATTTAAAAACGATTGTAAAGCTTTTAGTAAAATTAAACTTACCAGTTTACTGCAGGCTCGACAAAATATTTTGTCGCCATCCTTTACCAGTTCAGGATATGGCTTAATCCATAAAGAAATTTTGTTCGCTATACTCATTGTATGTACGCACAGTATTTAAAAACGTAACACAATTACATGCTGTTTCGCTCAAAGACATTCAATGAATGAATAGTTTATTTGGGAATTAATAATAATAAAACGTATTTACCACATCCCTGTTTGCTAGGCGAAATTAAACACGTGCAGTTCTTGGAAAAAAGTATTAGAGAAACCAATGTAAAAGATTTATCGTTCTGAGAATTGTCGGTTGTGGATCTACATTAGGAATTACTAGGAATTTTTACTAATAGAAAGGATAAGAAAAAGCTTAAATATGTAATATATGCAACTTTTGTAAAAATATGCATAGAAAATTTGCGCTAGTCAAATATTTTAGTGTTGATTTTTTCCAAACTTTGCCAGACGAGTTAACTACGCGTATTTAATAGAACAGAAATGACTAGAATTTCGTGTGAATTCTTTGTTCAGATATGAGGATTGACTATTTTTCTAGACATTCAGAAGCGTCAACCAATCAGAATTTTTCCCTCGGATAGAAATATAGAAACCCCACCTATTCTAATACAGTATTGCATTATACGCACCACCTGCATTGCACGTGTATCTGTTTTCGTGGTTGATTCTCCGTATTAACATATCCAAACAAACCACCAAATGTGACTCACTTGCAAAGTGTAACCTTGTGTTATTAAACGTTAATTCCAGTGGGCATAAAAATATTTCAACATCTTAAAGATGTATTGGGAACATCTATTTACACAATTAGTTTAGACTTGAATCAAATAGCATAAACATTCACTTAATTTTATAATGGTTCTCAAAAAATCATTTTAAAATTGGTACGTTTAGTTGAAACCAGAACTTGTGAATGAGTGGTTTTGCATATTTATAATTGAGAAAATGTCTTAAATAGCACTAAGAAATAGGAGTTGCATATTAAAGACGTTGTGTTTAGAAAACGGTGTTAAATCACCCAATAGATCGCATTCATTTAGTTAAACAGCTAGTAAATTTGTCTAGTCTAGATCAAATAAAATGTGACTAGAAGTATTTTATAATTCCACGTGTCAGTTGGACAAAATAACCCCTTAGCAATAGACAATACTTGACTATCTTTGCTCGTCAAATTTAAACTTCTATAGTTCTCGACAAAATAACACGAAAACAGTGTGGACCTCTCCTGACTATTAAATTAGTCAAAAAAGTGTTAAAATTTTCACAGTGTACGTCTACATATAGACTATAATTAAAGATATGCAAAAAATAAAATATATGCACTTTGCATATAATCCGGTCTCTAGTAATGAGTTTACGTCGCTATTTAAGGGTATTCCGGTCCACCGGAATACTTTTCTACCTAAAACTGCAGAAAATGGGACGCTAAAAATTTGACGGCGCGTTTATGATAAATAGACTCCTGAAATGGGGAATGCACAAATTTACGCAAACCCCGCTACTGAAGCAAGCGTTTCATAATGTTTTAGGGTGAGCTTTTTAGGTTTTCACCTAAAATAAACGCATCCCTCTCGACTCTACTACATATTCCTATTCACACAGTTTCATCTTTATTTTTTCAAGCATTCCCCCCAAATTAACACTTAAGCCCCGACGAAAATTAACGATTTAGAGCTATCCTCCGGAAACATACACCTATGCCCCCCACCCCACCCTCCTCCCACCTAGCCAACGGCGGGGGCGCATAAAATTAAGCTACTAAAACATCTTTATTGAACCATAAAAATATAATCAATACGGGAATAAGCCGCGCACACGGGATTCCTTTATTAAGTCGAGCGAACGGGCCCGTATACATCCGTTTAATGGTATCCGACATCTACTTAGGGTCCATAAGGACTGTCTCGAGCGATTCTAACCTCTAAGCGAGCGGGCAGGAAGTCGCGGTGGGCGTGGCGACCAATCACCGATCGTCGGACCGCAACCAATAGCGGCTTTAACGCGACGTTACCCCCACCGAGCGGTCGCGACTCATTAAAGTCAGTGTACTTACTTCGGGGCATAGCATTATTCGAACGGCCCTAGATCGTTATAGGTGAGAGAGGCGTTTTGTCGAAACAACCGCATTAAGTCGGCGTTAAACGTTCAAAAAATCGTGATTTATATATATATAGTACGAACTTGTATAAAATACGCAGCGTGTGTGTGATTTTTATTTAAGTGTGTGACCGTGTGAAGTTAGATGCAGCATAATTTCGAGATGTTTCACCAACAGGAGCAAACTAAAACCACAACGCCGGTAGTTTTAGACGTGATTCCGCCACATTATAACCTTCATCACGGCCAGCCTCCCAGTCCGCCGCAATCTCCAAATACGACGCAGTGTATTAAAGGTAGGTTGGAACATAACCTCAAACTTGCTACATAAATTGTATTACCTATTAGGCATGTTACCGGCGCACAATTATTTTTAGAAGAGCGAGGAGGAAGTGTGTCGCCAAGTCGATCTTAAAACGCTTCCGTAATAGAACTCAGAACACATGTAACCACTTGTGTTTTTGTACTTATATACTTACGCCACTTCTATAGTATGCCGCGTACGTCACACTAAAGCTAAAACAAACCTCCCCTAATAGCGCTATCCCACTCTCTCTCTCTCTTCTACTTATCTATCAGAAACGGTGCGTTTTAAGATTGGGCTTCCTATGCACACTCTCGTTTACTCTCCCAGACTAATTGGTCCACTTAAAACGATCTTTTCTAATAGATCCCACTTTTTACTAATTGAACAGAATGTAGCAGTCCTACGTCCGACAGTAAATTGAACACATCTTCCGCTTCGATGCAAAACGATCCGAATATACGAAGATATCGGACGGCCTTCACTAGGGATCAATTGGCGCGCCTGGAAAAGGAATTCTACAAGGAGAATTACGTTTCAAGGCCGCGACGTTGTGAATTAGCTGCCCAGTTAAATCTGCCCGAGAGTACCATCAAGGTAGGAGACTTTACACGTTATAATTCAAATTTACCGCCATGATTTTGACACACACTTTTATTTGCACGGATTATGTTTATGGATTATAAATTGACGTTATTAGAGGATCGTTCGTTGGAATTAAGACTAATTACGTTGGTGTATTGTACATATATTCGAATCTTCTATCCTGTTTTAATCACAGACCAGTGTAAAAAAAGTGTTGCACCAACGAATAAATCTTAAACTTAAAATTATTGCCGGAACGTTAATTTCTATACTATATACTATAAGTGCTGTGAATTGAAACCGATTTTGGATTTATTATTAATCGCCTTAAAAATAAAAAATCCTTTAAAACTAGTGTTGAAACCTTACATTGTGACTTACAACAATATTAAATATTCATATACTTATTAAGCAACTTTCAGAGATTTAACTGTATAAAGTCTTAAATCATTTAATGGACATTATGAATAAAACAAATTAATGTATTTCTGCTATTAACTGTAATAATTAGGAGGAATTTTTCCCAAGAATTTTTTTCTCCTCACGCAGGATTCGAACCTACATCCTCTCATTTACCGGACGACTGCTTTACCAATTAAGTTAAAAGGAGAAATTTGTAACACTAGAACTACTACGCCGAGTTCATGGAGATTCCTCTAAATACTGTAATTTTTTTTAATACTAAGAGTAGTGTTAATAGTAAGGATATTTACTATGCCTTAGTGCAAATACAGAATATTCACTACTAGTGCGAATTTTACTGCTTCATAGTGTTTATCTAAATTGTTAGTGTAGATGGTCAAGCCACTACTAGTGTGCATTTATTTTACTGTAGCACGTATGTATATACAAAAATGCTAAATACACAGCCTAACTAGCGTATTGGCGTCTAGTGTGCGTCTGGTTTACTGAAGCACTGAATACTGAACCGTTGCAATTATTTGCGCCAATCAGAACGCATGGTAACTGATCATGTGTTGTTAAATACAATATGCGCTCCAAAGAATTGACTATTATAACACTGACAGAGTATATACTTCACTCTGCCAGTGTTGAATTGCACTAAGTAGTCTGCTAGTGTAATTATTTCACACTAAACTTTTTTTGGTATAATTATGTACACTATTTTTTTCTAGAGTTAAATCAATGTGTATACATACACTACAATTTTAACTCTACATGATCAACCCTAACACTAAGAACATTAACACTGGCGCTATTTCTTACTGTGTAGATCTCGAAAGTATTTAAGTAAGAGTAGGCGGTGAAAAACAATTTTAATTTTTTTAAGCATATAAAAAACAAAGTATAGAATGCAAAAAATAAAATTTATTGAATACAAGATAATCAAAAACGAAATGCTGTACGTATTATTTAAGTATAATAAAATTATAAATGTTGTACTATATAACCTCCATTCGCTTACAAAAACTTTAGAATCCTGATGTAAACTCATATTGTAGCCTGCTCTGTTTGTTCAGGATCTATGCTATCAAACGCTTTAGTTACTCATCGCTCTATTCTACTTTGATCAAATACACCAATGATTTTTTGTGTCCGCGTAAATAAAAATCCAAGGGCGTTAAATCAGGACATCTTGGTGACTAAGCTCAAGGTCAATTGCGTTCAATCCACCTATCATTAAACATTGTATGCGGTAAACGGACTACCTTATAAGAAAAATGAATTGGTGTCCCATCCATTTGAGACCAGCAATATCTATCATTAATTTGAAAACTTGTTCTCCCATTCGTTATTAAGCAAAATTCATCAAAACTAAATGCACGATAAAGCGAGGGTTTTGCGGTGCCCAGTAGTGATAGTTGCGTTTATTAACAATACCTTCTCAAACTCATCCGTCCAAATATTGTTTTGTAAAAACTGAATCTTCCTGGAGCCATGTTAATATGTATTGGTGAATATGATATGCCTATTTCCTCGGCAGCAGCACGTATGGAACTGTGAGGTGAGGGTACTTTTTCATAGTATATTTTGTTTTTATACATATGCGTTTAAAATTAAAATTGTTTAGAACGACCTACTATTAATTAAATACTAATACAAAACTAGATTTTCTGAAATCACTAACTCTATAAGAGCGATAGAGATAAGTATAAGAACACCTACAGCGTCCCATTTGAAAAAATACTTTTAGTATCAAGAAGTTACCCAAATCAACCTAGATTATGGAACTCTCAACAGTCAACATAAAAACTCTTCACTTTTACTGCATAGCTATAAATACGCATATTTTTTTTGAGCTTTTTTTCACAAAAACCAAAATAACTCTGGAACGGTAATCGATAGGATGCTTTATAAAATTGGCTTTAAAATGTAAAAAAGTTATAAACGAGCATTTTAATACTGGGAAACTTTATAGTTCTCGAACACTAGTTCACAGATCGAATTAATAATTAATTAATCATAATTCTGATTTACGCTAATGTTAAGAAGGAAGTCGATCTGCCAAAATCTTGGACATACCTCGAAATTTACTAATGCTATTTCTGAAGCAAAAAAGCTAATGCTTAGACTGGCATCGGCCTGTGGACATGGCAGTAATAATTATATCCACCAACTGCAACATCCCTCGAGATTTAGGCATCGTCGTTAACGAAATCAACAAATAAACCCGCAAACTAATAAAATTTCGTTTATTATAAAGATATTGCGAAAATGAAGAAAATAATTGGTATAAAAAGCGATCGTATTATTTTGTTACTTCTAGCTTATTAATTTAACAAACCCATTAATTTCACTTGAACAATAAGTATTTTTCAATTAACAAAGTGAATATTATTAAGAAATAAGGATTACGCTAACCACAATTGTAGTTAATTTAATGTAATTATTATGTTCAAATTACTTTTTTTTTCAAACCTAGCCCACACTTTTGTAAACAGGTTCTGTGATCTAAGCATTATTATTATTATGACGAAGTTTTTTACCCATATAGTTACGTTCAATAGATATATGTGTTACAGCCATTGTTGTAAAGATGGCGCTTCTCCTATTTCACTCAAACCCGATTATAAAAAGGTGATTTGGTGCATTTACCAGAAAAACATTGCGTACCGGTGAAGGAGAATTCGCAAACGTTACATACAGAACGAAATAAATTAATGAGATCAAAATTTCCCAAATTAAGGACCCTTTATTCCTTGACCCAACAGTCCAGTTTTACCGTACGCAAAATTCTACTGAAAATTTACTATTGCATTTGCGGCAAGCAATTGCTCCTTTTATTTTATGTCAACAAATTGTGCATCAAAACTACACATTATGTTTCAAAAAAACATTATACAGTGAGTAATTATTCACAACTAGGTATATTAATTATAGCAACAGCGTAGTTAATCTGTACGCAAAATCTTAATGTCGGTTCACTACACAGATTTATAATAGCAAAAATACTGTCCTAAATATTTTGTTGATGGTTATTAGTTGCAACTATTACTACTGGCCTAAACATACTATTTGCAACTAGTGATCTGCACTTAATGCTAGTGTAATATACAAGATTCTGTCGACATAAATTGTATAACAAAAGTGTGCATTTCATTGCAAAAAATGGGATAACTTTCGTCAACAATTTTAAGGGAAATTTCAATAAAAGTTGTGCTCGTCCCTATATGTTTAACAACTTGTTGTGCGAAACTTTATAACTGCTTGAACATTTTTTTTTTCTGCGTGCCAAACAATTTGTACGTATTAACGGTACCAGTGTTGATCTTTAATTAGTTACAAGGGAATATAGTTGAATTAAATATCATTACAGATCACAATGCAAAAATTTATCGTTTGAAAACACCCATTTTAAAAAACCAACCTTTTCAAAACCCGTTTAACGGATTTTAGGAAAAATCGATTAACCGGTTTTTAATATCTGGCGATTTCCGCAACACTAATACTATATGGTATACTCTAATAATATCAATCTCGTGCATATCGCATCCACATAAACATATACACGTTGTCCGCTCACCATTAAGATGATGAGATGTAGCAATTAGCACGTTTCTGGTCAAATAGAACGTTAATAGAGCTTTTAAAAAAGATCAAAGCGGGCCGCGACGACCGACTGGAGTGTTCGTCGCGACCTCTTTGATATTCGGCCTTAAGTACGTCTTACTTTAGATTTTTTAAATCGCGTCTGGCGGTAGCCTAATGGAAGATAAGTTGGAATTATATGTTTTACGACGTGCTAACTGCTCGAGATCAAGGCGGCTCTTTCTTTTTTACCGGCCGCGACGGACGCGAAGCGGGAAAAATAGTGTATGTATACGCATAGACGCGGCAACAGAGAAGAGGCTTCCATTCATAAAACCGAATGAATAAATTTTTTCCGGCTTCGAACTATCCGCTTTCCGTTTGTTGCCTTGAATGCGATCGTTTGTCCACTAATTAGAATGTGTGTGTGTAATGAGGGGAGACTAATATTGAACCACCTTTACCTTTATTAGGGGAATAGGAAAATATTACATATACATATACCTATATAAAGCCTGTGTTGTTTGCTTTAACTGCATTAAAGAATCCACTTTTATGAATGTATACTATCGGTAGAACTTTTTTTTTATTATTTTTCTAAAGAAACTAAAGGTATGGAAGACTAGGAAAGACTAGAATGATGTTATCGGCATATGTTCATTTTTTTTTTGCTTTTACGAGTATTATGAAAAAACCTTTAAGCATGTTTCTATACTTACACCTATGTGCAAAATAATACCATTGTCACTTATTTTTCCTGACAAACTCCGTTCTTGTTTTAAATTAGTAATTGATTTTCTTTTGTGAAAGTCATGTTTATTTGGATATTTGTATCATTAATACCATAATGAAATCAAAATTGACATAGACGGGGTACTTTAGTAACTTTATAAATACAAATCCGCCTCATAAATAGTGTGCAAAAAAATAGCAGCGATAACAAAAACTTATATTTTTTTTTTATTATTAAATGTGAATCAAACAACATGATTATTCAATATTTAATTTTAACCTTTATTGATTATAACAGCTGCACATATTCTCGGCACACTATCCACTAACCCCTGATAACATTCAATGAGAATGTTAGACTACGCAGATTTCACTGTGCGCCAAAGTTCTTCAACATTCGATGGTTTTGCTTGGAAGACAGTTTGATTAACATCTACCCAAAAGCCTTTCAATAGGATTCATGTCAGGAGACTGAGTTCACCAGTCCATGACCTGAATCTTATTGCAAATAAACCATTGCTTCGTTAATCTGCTAGTATGCTTTGGGTCTTTGTCTTGCGACTCTTGGCCCATCGAAGTCGCATATTTTCCCCAAGGTAACATCGCAGATTGCAAGATACTTTCGCAAACTGGTGCATCCATTTTCGTTTGTATGCGATAGATGGGACCAATACCATAATAAGGGCAGCAGCCCAGATCATAACTTTTGCACTCCATGATTGATCCTCTGGTCTTCTTATAACTTGTCGACGTCCTCCAGTGCCAAATAAGACGATTTTGGACTCAGTCTGCCCACAGCATGTTACGCCATTTTGTAAGTGGCCAAACATATGTTCCTTCGGCAAATGTCAATCTTTTTTTCATATGTCGTACTTGTAGTAATGGTGTTTTGCGTGGGCTTCTACCAAACAGAAGAGCTTCAATCAGCCGTCGATGTATTGTAGAAGTGTTTACTTCCAATATTAACTCCTGTTTTATTTTGGAAGATGTAATAAAAGGATTGCATTTCACCATTCTTACTATATGTTTTGAATCACGCCACCCATTTTTTCTTTTTCATTTCCTCGTTTCTGGCTTTTCTGTCCATTTTTTAGCATCATTTTGCTAGAGCATCCAAATGTTTGTTCTATGAATTTGTAGGTTTTACCCTAGAAAAGCATTTTTCTTATGAGTTTTCACTTTTCTTCGCTACGGTGTTTTGCTCGCCCTATTTTAAGTATATAAAAGACTTTTATTTACATTATTAAATTAACTATAGCTTAATGCAATTACTTTTACTTGCTTTTCCTTCAAAAAAGAAATAAACACTTAAAACTTTTTTAACCCATTTCATTTCTGATTTTAATACTTCACTGCTATTATGTATTTTGCACTGTATATCACCCCTCCCCCCTCCCCCGTTATTACTTTGCACAGTATCTGACTCAAAATATTGGAGAGTACAGGGTTGCGGTAATAGCAAAATTCATTTAATAGATGTTGGAACTGCTTTCCAACAGATGTCGCATATGTGGCGTATTTATATATGGGGTTAAATTAAAATTTTACTGGCGCTGCTATTATTTTGCACAGAGCTGTATATACACTGACAAGGGAACCTCGAGAACTGTAAATCGCGGATTCTAATGAAACTACACAATGAATGAAATGACACAATAAGTTGTAAAAAAATAAAAAAATGAGTCCAATGTCCCAATACGCTTTAATGTAAAGTACATATTAGCCATCGATTTCGAGCCTAGTGGCTCATCTTCAGGCAAGTGAAAGCGTATGCAATAAATTAAGCTAAATATAAAGTTAGAATTAAAGATATGGCTTTTTTAATTATTAATTACTCTAATGTCGAATATCATTTTTACATTACCTATACACTGCACAATTTTAACCACATTTTACATTTTGATTTTTTTTAAAAGGAAATCTGTAATATAAAATGTAATAATTATAAATTTCTATATTGGTAGTTATTTTTCATGTTTCAAATTTTGCTTATAAAAAAATATTTTCTATTGTTTGTTTAAATCGGTGAGTTGCAGAAGGAAACATGTCTTATGATATAAGTATAGAACATGTTTCCTTTTTTCAACTCACAGATTCATTTGTTTTTCAATTTTAATTTCTTTATTCTAATATCCACTTCTTTAAACACACACTCTAATAGAAATACGATTAAAACAGTTTTCTACCCACGTAGTAACAAATACATACATTATATATATCTACATATTACTTGGATTATACCACATATAGCTCTTACCAAAAAAAGTTAACGACCTACGCGAAAATGTATATAGCGAGCGCATTTAGGATGGACTGCAGCTTTTACTATGACTGCGGCTTATCGGTGTGAACAGATGTTATGTATGATTCGTTGTGTATGTATCTGACACAGGATTTCTTGTTTTTATAATTTAGTTTTTGTTATCAAAACATAAACAAGCACGCGTTGAAATAATATTTTTATTTATTAACATTTGCATAAATTCATTTCTTCAATCTTGAAGCATCCAGTGCCTCCAGTCCCCATTATTTTCGATTACTTCCTAGGAGTTTCTCATAGTTTATCTGCATTTTCTGGAATTAAGTCTTTATATATGTATAAATATATATTCTGCTTTAATGCAGCTCAAACATTTTCAATAGGCCTTAAATCCGGACTATTTAGAGGTCAGGTCAATACTTGTTAAATACATGTTTGCGGAATGTATCCATTCTTGCACATTTTGCGATTTCTGCACGGGATAGTTATCGTGCTGAAACACAAAATTGTCCCATATTTACCGATGGCATCATCAGATTTATAAGGGCGTGCCTTGATTTCTGCAACACCTACTGCTTTCATTTCAACTATTGAACTTTTTTACTATTAAAAATATAAGAGAGACCTAATATTAGTGTCGAAATAGGTATACAATCACAGACAAGAGTTAATTCCAATTTATTTTTCAGTATTAAAAAAAGCAATGAAAAGCTAACTATTTACGAAATATTGAGAGATAATAAAAAAAATTAAAGTTATGCAAAATTTTAATCGAAATGTTTTATTAATTTTATTATGAAAGAATATGCATATGACATTTGTCCGTAACTGTATGTATTTTAGTTATGCCAGGTTTCAATGAAAAATATGTTTATATATATGTTATAAGAGGCGAATATCAGATAAACACAAATGCTTCCCTTTGTGATTTTTGCCGCAAACTTGTTGGGCCTTAAACTGAATGGATACCCTTATTTGAAAACTAATAATAATAAATCAAGGTCGTCAAAACAACTTTCATAGACAATTTACCAAATGAATAGCAGATATAAAATATGAATTTATCAAATAGGAGTAAACATTACGTATGTGGGCTATTCTTCGGCTGGCATGAATAAAATTACCTCCAATAAACACAGTTTGTATGTATAGTTCAACCTGAGAATATATCATATAATATTTGAAAAGGAGTACCGATCAGACTTCGTTAAGGAAAAAACTAAGATGTATACATTAAATATTTAAATATTTGACGACGCCTATGTCACATGTTGGTGATTTTTCGGCGAATAAATCTATCTATCTATCTATGGGTAATGCGGTCTATTTAATAAAATATTTCGTCATATATTTTATGACTTCGTCAGGAGGAAATCTACAATATTGCAAAGGATATTAGGATTTCCTCCTGACGAAGTCATAAAATATATGACGAAATATTGAGGTGATAAAGTAGTTTTATTAAATAGACCGCATTACTTATACATCTTAGTTTATTCCTTATAATATAATATATAATCAAAATCTCGATTCAGATTGTCAACCTTTTTGTGGGAGGAACTGTACATTTCACATAGAGGATATAACCCATTTATAAAAGAAACTGCTAGTGACTGGCTCTGTAAACAATCCTTTTTAAGGAAATACGGGATTGAAACATGGTTCGCTTCTCAGTGTGAGATTTTGTCCCATTCATAAACAGTATAATCAGTTCTTACGTGCTGCATAATTTTTATTCACATCAGATTCTGTAGGAAAGCAATTCTAATTTCTCCAATCATTCATTCCAGGTCTGGTTCCAAAATAGACGGATGAAAGACAAACGACAACGAATGGCGATAGCTTGGCCTTATGCGGCCGTTTATACCGACCCAGCATTTGCCGCCTCTCTTCTACAAGCGGCCGCCTCCTCACTCCCATTACACTATCCCCCACCACCCCCAGTGTACACGCATCCCTACCCCAGATACCACCCGTACCAAAATTTCGGCCTCCCCCAAACCGGCCTGCCCATACCTAACCCAACGCTCAATCTCAACCAGAACATTTCGTTGAACAGCATGCACCAGAGCATCGCGCAGAATCTACCGCATCCACAGCTGCCGCAAGGTCTGAACATCAATTTGGGCTTGGATTTTCCGGCGTATCCGAAATTCGAGCAGCAACACACGAAAATTTCTCCATCCACGTCGCCAGCGCACTCGGAAATCAGTCTGAGTCCGGCCCCGGCTCCTGAAGGTCTTCTGATACCCGCCAGGATCTCGCCGTCGACAACGCAAGTACCGGAAAAACCGAAATTGTTCAAACCGTATAAGTCAGAAGTGTGAGAGATTTCGCGTGCTGTGAAAAGATGACATTGACGCTGAGTGGCGTGTATTTGTGATTACTTCGATGTTTGTACTATACCAAAAAAAAAATGTGTACTTAATTGCGAGAGAACGAGATGTACCTTAATATTTATAAGAACAAAAAAAAGAAAAACGGATTAAAAAAAAAGAAAAGCGAAATTCAAGTTAAAATAATATTGGTAGTAATACAGCCCAGTAAACCAAATTCAAATTTCCCGCAATTATATTTGGTAACTTCAACTTAAAGGTATTCAAATAACTATTATTCTAATACAAAATCGTAGGTAATTTCATGCTTTAATGTTGAAGTTACTAAAAATAATTGCGGGAAATTTGAATTTGGTTCACTGAGAGTTCTTCAACTTGATATGATGATATTTTTTAGGAGATAATTTCTCAAACCATTTTTTCAGAAGCTGACCAGCGATGAAATAAATGGTACGTAAAACTTTAAAATAAACTTCGGAAATTTTTGGATGAATGTATTATTACCTATTATTTTACCTGGTACTGTTTAGATTTAAGTCGAAATCTTGTACATAGCCGTATATATGTGTATAGAAAATATATATAAGTTCTTGTAAATATATTATTATTTAAATTAAACATTACTAATAATGTCGTAAATTTTGTTTTATTAAAAAAAAAGATAAAAATGTTAAAAAAATACTTCCAAAGTCGCATTTAGAAAAAAAAGTAGTCAAAATAACGTAATAAAATAATACACATTGTGTGATATGATTTAACAATCATAAACATTTTAATTCAAAGCATCAAGTTGTTTCACAATTGTTAATACAAATGATCAGTATCAAGGAAACTACAGATGGTAAATAGTTTACATTTCAGAAAAATGGTTCACTACAGTATTAAGCAACATATATAATCATTTAATTTATTAAAATAAGTATTTTTATTGCAAAATATATTTATTTAATTCCGATATCATCAAAAATTTTCCATCAATTAAAATTTCATTTAATCTGCAAAAAATAGAAAAAATTTAGCTCTTCAAAAGAAATCTATGATCAGTTATCAAATAAGATTCATTGTCTGACGACCGACAAATGCAGTAATATTCGTGTAATAACGAAGATTTTGGAAATCTACGACCTGAAAAAAGATTTGATCAAAAAAAAATAAAAAGACACGCGTGGGTAAGAAAGAAAAAGGATTATGTTTTGGTATTGCTCTCTGAAGGGGGTATTCCATTTCGAAAATTTCAGTTCAAATCATTCTGAAAGAAAGAAAATCATCCCAACCCTGTGCTCCACCTAAAAAAGGTACTACACGAGGCTACCTATTCTAAGTACTATATGGGTTCCATAACAATTGAAATGATCCTACTCTAACTATGATTCTTAATAACAAAAATATAATACAGTAGCCTCGCGACCATATGAATACTACTTTTGAGAAATTATGAAATATGTGAAATGTGATTAGTTCACATAATCGCGAGTCTACTGTAAATCAGTCAGCTATCAGTTATTATTAAATGCGCCCATGGAACGACTTTCGTTATCTCCCAGCATTCGCCAAGGACACTGATTATATATAATATACTTATATAAAATCAATGGCCACGGAGTAAGGGAAAACCATGGCAAAAACCTTACTCTGGGAGGATCTGGGAAGAAGTCTCAGACCTTATTACTGATAGCCGCAAATTATTATTATCCTTATCCAACGAGACAGGAAAGCGTAGAAAGAATCTAGGAGGTACCACAATCATTTCAAAGGGACCAGACGACAGGATATTCTGAAGATTCCACCGTCAAGAAGGACTGCCACGGAATAAAAAAGGCCGGTACACTTCATTTTATAACATACGTGTGATTAAGAGCTCAGAATTCATATCTAAAAGGATATAAAACAGTTAAATAACAATATATTAATAAATTGTTTTTTTGGTGGCGGACCACAGATCTTCAACAGGTCATACAATGTGTGCATATATCTTTGCGTCGCTGGTGTAAATTTAGGAGTGTCGGTTCGATCAGTGGGATCAACATAGGTTCTGATTACTGGATCTTCTTATTTTGCTTCTGGATCTTCTATTCCTGATCTGCGTGACATTGAAAGCGCTTTATAATAGGTGATCGTGGTTACACAAAGCATCTTCTAATGAACCTTAAGACCATGGCGAGAATTTTCCCATTTTATTGATTTAATACCGATACGTATCATTCCCAATTTATTAACATCCTTCTCACTGTATAAAAATAATAAAATACTTAAGGTAGAAAGTTCCAATCACTGACACTTTAAGGAATAAAATGATGTAAATGTTTAAGAATCCAAGATGATATTGGAAAAACAATTTTGATTTTTAAACTTAAAATAAATGTCTGCCCGATTATTTTCAATCGAAACTAACGCTAAAACACAGCAAAAGAAACTATTATAGGAAAAAATACAAGAAAGGTGTCAGTAATTAGGACAGGGCCGGAAATTGGTACGTTTACCTTAAATCACTATATTTGCGTTGACATTTTACCCTAGATGTTCACATGTTTTTCAAAAATTATATAATATATTAAATATATCTATGATTAATATTACTGCAGTTAAAATATTGCTTCTTCTTGAATACAAAACATACTAAATCTAGTATACAGATATCATAAAAAGTTAAAAGAGCATTAGCTTTAAAATATTCCTTACAAGAATCTCTATAGCCGAGATTATAAATAACTCGTAAAGCTCTCTTCGGAATTACGAAAACTCTTCCAGAGTGTGGTGATAATCCCAGTGAATTACCCCATTCCGCGTACAAGAAATAAAATTAGAATGGTAAAAAGTCAATAAAGAACTAATGTTACATATTTTCTTGAGTTGTTTCAAAGCATAACAATTTTTTGATGAAGTATTACAAAGATTATCAATATGATCAATCCACTTTAAGTTTTCGTCTATGACTACTCCTAAAATTTCAAATCTATTTGACAAAAGCTTACTAAATTCTCCAATTTAATAATTACATGAAAATAATGTTTTTTTTATTACATAAGCACTGAAGTTACAACTACAAAATGCAACAAATTAATAAATTATTAAAAAATTAAAAATCAATTTACTCATTTAAATTATTATCATCTCCATTCCTCACCGGTGTTGTAAAAAAATAATTAATTTAATCATTGAAAAAAAAAATAATCCCTTCTGCGCACGCGCTTCCCAAAGTCATCAAGACGATCTAAATACCCCTATACGACAAAATTTGCGCGCTCGAGAGGGCGCGACTCCGATCCAAACCGACGCACGATACTCCCTTTACACAACATTTAGAAACATTTACAGAAGCAGGTTGTAGCTGCTAACGTAAAGAAGCAGTTTTATACATCACTACATTTTATACACTGCTTTACTGCTATATATACTGCTACGAATATACATGTATGTTTCACAACATTCGCATTTGTCAATATATCAGGAAACTGCTACAAAAGTAGCAGCTTTATTTGATATTGAATAGCTGCTACAAAATAGCAGTTTGTTTCGTAGCAACTCATCACTAGTAAATGTCGTCTTCTCTTTGTCGTCTGGATGAATTTCCACTTGCCCAATATCCAGTTTTTAGATCTAACGTGGAGAAATATTTTGTGTCGGCTAACGCCCCCGATTGTATCGTCAATTTATCTTATATAGTACATAATTTGCAAGAGCTTTATAACATTCACGATCTATGATGCACAACACTTATTAAAAGGTTATAACCGCAGAAACGCAATTTGGCAAGATGTCACAAGACGCTTATTCACACATTTAGCAAAACGTAAATATAGAAGTTCAAATGCCATGTTCAATAATGCTCACTGTCGGATTTAACTATACGGTAAAGGATCATTTTTGCCTACTGTAGAGGGCAATAAACATTCGCAACATCGCCACGAGACACACAGCGTGTGGAGTAAAAACATCGGCGCTTAAGAGCCACCATAAAGTCGGTGCCTTTGATGTTGTCCCTGCATGTCATGTGTAGTACTTATTATATGTATACAACATACATGTTTTAAAGTCAATGCCTTTCTCTAACCGTATTTGCGAATATAAGGATTTTTTTTTGGTTGTTGTCGTGACAGCACCGTTAAATATACTTTAGCTATAATTATAATTACATATGTGCTGATGGTTGCTGATGAAATCATGTGTTAGTTGTGTTAATGCATGTATTACACGCTACACTAATAACATCACTGGAGCTTTTTTTTAATTGCGTGTTTAGTTGAAGAAATAAACAATGATGTTATAATTAGTATATGGTCAGACAAATAAGTTTTTACAAATCATAAAGAAAACAAACTATAAAAAGTATTATAATCAATAATATGATATACTTATATTAATTCAGCCTTTTAATACACACAGCCTGCCGGTAACTTTGTCGGCCAAATTTGTTTGAAATCACCTAAGTAGCGATCGGAAACTTCAACAAACAATAAACAATAATAAGTGCCGATCAAAGGTGCCGAAAAAGTCAATAAAGTTAACGGTAACAAGGTTATAATATGCCGCTATATATAAAAATCACATTTTTCACATAAAAATGCTCTGACTTATTTCGTTTGTACAACAGATAAGATACTAAACAGAAAGTGTAAAGAAGGAAATTAAATAGCGGGTTCTATAATATTTTCGCTTTGATTTATCTCTTAAAGTTAATAATTTAATCTTTTATTAATATAACATTAACTGTCTCTTATTAATTTTAATTGTTCAATCATTTAAGCGTTATTGTTTGAATTGATGCCCGATTTAGTCCTTACGGATACTTATAGCAACTGATTTAGTGAATTATCTAATTTGATGTAATTTAATGTGACTGAAAGTAATAGTAGATACATCATGTGTTATATGTGAATTAACAAATAATAAATTTGCGATTACTTCTATCTAAATATTAGTACAAGGAAATAAATCTCTCTATCTCTTTCTTTAATAAGCTGCTTACAAAATACGACCTTCAAAATTGCATGAGTTGATTTAACACTTGTTTATTCGTATCTTATTAGAAAAATTGGTGCAAGTCAAAGGGTTGAAAAGCTGGGCTTTAAAAATTGTTGTGCAGTTACAAATTAACGATAATATCCAGAAAAATTTAAGATTTAAAAATTCTAAATTGCGAAAATTTACATCGAATGACGTGGCGACTAAAAATCGTTCGTGATGAACGATAACTCAAATTGAGTTTACTCTAAAATGTCTGGGAAAACTTTTATTTAAACATGAAGATTTGGTTTCGATGAGCCAAACTATTTACGACAATCAATCATACAAAAGGGCATATGGGCAATTGCATGACGCAGTTCCTAGATATTTTGAAGTTTATATATATTTTAATAGAACAGCCTATATATTGTAAAAAAAAATTAAAAGATATTTTCATTTATGATGCCACTTTTGACAAATGATACATGTCTTTGTGTTTGATGTTTATTTTAACATATTACATCGTAAAATAATCTAGTTTAAATTAAGTTGAAAAGGTGAAAATAAATGTATTGCGGTGTTTCATAAGAGGAAATCTATCAACCATATAAGATGTAATTATTATTTTATGTTTGTAAGTCCAGTATAATTTCGGTTAAGTCGCATTAGTATTCATGGAAATTGAATATAATTTATCGTCTGGCAACTGTACGATATTCTGGTATCGTAGGTTTCCACTTAACTTGAATGGGGTAGTGACTCAATGTAATTCGTTGAAAGAAAATGAATGAAAATCCTTGGTTACGGGAGGTTGTTGATAAAAAAAAAATTCATCAAGTGTAATGAATTAAACCATATTCCTGCGGTATATCTGGTATTGAAGGGGATCTTTTATGTAAATTCATGTAATTACCTTCGATCTGAAAATATACAGAAGAAACATGAGGGTTGTTCGACATTATAAGACATTTGTTGCGTTTATAATACCTGGATACATTTTCTATATGGAATCATACATGTCTCTGCTGTTTCGAGTCTAATCATACATCTTGAATGCTACGAAGGAGACCTGTTTTCCTGGATTTTTATTATACCGGTGTTGTCCTCGCGTTCTGAACTTTTCACTACAAACATCTGAGTTTGATTTGGATTGTCACTACAAGGAAATTCCTTTTGGAGGTACTCTGGCGTCTGCGTAAACCGATAAACGAGGTATCTGGTCAAAGCATTGTTTAAATTTTTGTATAAGTGAATGTATAACTTTGACAATATTTTGAGGTTACTATTACTTCTTGTGAGATCGAAATTTTTAGTTTGTATAAGGGTAGACGTGGTTGGTGGTTTTCTTTTCTCTTATGATAGTGCGAGAGATTTGAAAGTTATTTTGAGAAATAAAGAATCCAAATATATACTGGATAATTGATAATATTTGTTTTGAACATTCTAAATAAGTATACTCACCTTGGGTAAGAGTTCTCATACTCTTTATATGTTTTCGATATAAACTTGTTAATAAATTATACATGTTCTTAATAATTACACTGTTTTATTAATGAAAGCTCATGTGATACATTGAATTTTTAAGAATTTTAACTATAAATTTAATATTTAACAAAGTAAAGGCATAATAATATACAAGCTAGTGATTTAGGAGAGTACTACACTCTGGGCAGCAAGACTGTCCTATCAAAATCGTGGAAAACTTCCCTAACCTTACTTTGCAATTTGTTCACGTTGTCTTACCGCGATTTAATTAATTAAAGTTAATTAAATAAATATTATTTTATTGTTACAATATTCTTTTTTATATTTCGGTGTTTTTACAACTACTAGGGCTGAAACATACATACAAAAAATCCTGAAATTGATCGACGAATAATTATTTTAACTAATATACTTTAAAGTAAAAAATAACAAATTGCTCCTAAAAAAATTATTCAAACAGAATTTATTTTTTATTTACATGTTCTGTCACACAGAAAAAACTGAAAAAATATATAGTAAACCTAAATGTATGCAGTCTGATATAACAAAAAGCCAAACTGACACCTTAAACCAAACTCAAAAAAAAGAACACCCCTCAAAAAGGGAAAATAATGATAACTTTGAACTCAGTGAACGGAATTAGTCCTTGATTTTCTATAGAATGTCTATAATTACTATTTACTTTCACATTTTTTGTTTGAACGTGATAATAGCTTAAGTAATTATTGAGAAAAAATATTCAATTTTTTCAACCTAATGCTAATATCTCGAATGGGGTAGCATCTAATGTTGTAAATATTCGGATGATTTTAATAATCGGAATACCCAAATCGGAAGTAATAATATTCCGATTCCATATTCCACCAGACATACTCGTATAAGCTGCACGTATTCGGATGATTTCCATAACATATCCCTTTAACAGTTTTCAGCTTTTTCATACTTTGTCCATATTAATTTTCCCAAGGATGTGCAAAGCAATATAAAAATAATATATATTACCCACGTAATTAGTAATTATTTAAATAATAACGAATTCCTAACTGTACCTTCCGTATTTTTGTTATTACCATGTTACTTTATGTTTTAATAATTTTCATAATTAAATGAAAGGAAAATACTAGCTACTTTGATGTTCCAATATTTTTACTTACGTAATGCAAGCTTTCGACAAAAGTTAATGCATTTTCACCTGTTTGGTTGAGATAAGATCAAATAAAATTAGTTGACTTGAATCTCAGTAAAATATAAAATTATATGAAAAGTGGGTAAAAAATTGATACTTATGCCTCGTCAGCGAAGCATAATACCCTAGATAAAATAATTTTATCGTTTTTACGTTGGGAAGTTTGTAAATTTTTATTTATCAGCTAAGAATCAGCTGGCGTTGAATTTTCTTTCAGCTAAATAAAGACACCAAAATTCATGAGTTATTAATTACTAGAGTGGCCAACTTTCGTCTGCGCGCTAGGACAGTACTAACCATCATATTTGCGACATTAACCTTTAATACAAGCATACAATACATTGTTGGGAAACAACAAAATTATTTATTTATTTAACTACAAATATTATATCTAAGCCCTTTATGTTATTTATGTAGCAGAAATGGTATAGGATTGCTGAAAAGTTTGTAGCATTAAGTGTTTCAAGATGTTTCTCAGTAAACCGCTTTCGTCGCGATGATAAAACATGCTTATATTTTGAAAAAGACCGTTCAACATCTGCGGATGTAACACACGCATTAAATAATTAAAATAATCTTTATAGGTAGATAACGGATCAGATGCACCACCAGCAATGTATAGTCCGATTTGTGCAAGCACAATAACTCATTACTGCACACTGTACAAACTATTTTAGCACCACCATAATGTAAACCCTGGAATTAACCGATATACTTTTCTGCATTATGAAACAATGGTCGTTTTCTGGGATTTTCTACGCCCGACATAGTATTGCATTTGCAATGCGTAAAACGTTAACAAAGAATTGTACTATCTGTGTGTATCTCGCATCAAGACTCGACTAACACTTATACTAGACACACGAATCGGAGGGAGTGATTTTACTGCCTTTAACATATGCATATACACCATTACATTACATTACACCAAGCGCTCTTTCTCTTGAAAATTGTTATTGCACACAAATTAAGAGATTTAAATCCGTTTTAAACCTATTATATCGTCACATTTTTAATGTATGTATTATCTACAAATAAAGTAATGAATCGAATACCAATAAAACCTAGTGAACCTCGACCTAATAGATATAGGTATAGTAATATACTGGGCAACTGTTTTATTACGCCGCCGTGCTGTATTGGGGCCAATTTACCTGGCAGATCCTTTTCTGTCGAAAAGGGTGGGATTATTCAACGCTGTACGTGCTAACAATGTGTTTACTAGATGAGCAATATATATATTATGTTCTTATTTGTTGTTTACAAACTTAAGAGAAAGAAGAAATTATTGAAGCCGAATATGCAATATATTTACATTATAGCAGAATAAGAAATACACTATTAGTAATGAAACTAATGTACGTTGCATACACATTTTTAAAATACCATATATTTTTTCTTGTAAAATGAAATTTTTATTCTAAAAGAGTTTTTATTTCAAAATAAAGGAAACGTAACGTAAACATAAAAATAATTGAATTTATCTAATCCCAGTAACAAATAATTCATGGGTAGTACACAAAAAAAAAACGTAAAATTCGATCTGTGCTCTAATAGAAGGCCAGCAATAAGTAAATTACAGCTTCTTGTCTATAATCCTTGGAATTATTTTGATCCAACAGACATGCCGAATTACAAACCGGAAGGATTATCAGCCCAACTATAATGCAATAACAAATGTTTTATCCGATTAGTTTGAAGTTTTTATGGAACTTAGCTTTTTAATAAATTATATTTAATCTGGAGCACATCTACATTATTACGATAATACGAAAACTGTTGCTGTTGTTTCCTTCATTTATTTTTATACATTTTAGTATTCTGTTTTTGGAGAACAGAAAATTACTAAATGTATTCATAATGGATGGAATCCATAAAACGTAGTAGATGCTAATGCTGCAAGTTAACAAAAATCTCGTGACAGTGGTGAGCCATGCCGCACACATTGTGCTGCAGTGGGCAGAGCGTATATGATGGCTGGTTTATTAATTCTCACAAGCGATTTGTCGACCTGTATAGGCGATAATTAAAAAAAAATAATTGGTATAACAAGCGATCATATATTTGATTGTAATTAATTTAATGTAATAATTATATTCAAATTGCTTTTTTTCCAAACCTAGCGCACACTTTTATAACCAGGTTCTGTGATCTAACCATTATTATTATAGCGAAGTTTTCTACCCATATAGTTACGTTCAATAGATATATATGATACAGCCGTTGTTGTAAAGATGGCGCTTCTCCTATTTCAATCAAACTCGTAAAAAGTTGGTTTGGTGCATTTACCGGAAAAACATTGTATATAATATTTACTAATCTAACACTTAACCATTCAGCCAATCGGGAGGACAGATATTGCTATCTTAAAACCTGCATTTAAGCTATAGGTATATGCGCAGAACGTGATACATAATTGCATGCGTAGTAGTTATTATTATTCTGTTTCTGGAATCGTGGTTGCCGGTCTTCTGCTTAAGTTATTCCTAATTATTGGTAACCAGGAACCTTTGATTTCAAGGCTTGGTGTGCTTATGGCATTTGGTGTTATGGCCATGCATGTTGCTGATTTTAATTTCCTTTTTGTAAAGCTTTCCTCTCTTGCCAGGATTGTCGCTGCGTCCCATTCAATCCTGTGATCTTATTCCCAAGCATGTTGAGCCAAGCGAGACTTATCCGTTCCTCTCAGTCGAACCAATTTTTGGTGTTCTTTGATTCCGACTTGCAGCGTTCTGCCTGTTTCTCCGATGTATGATCTTCCACAGTCACACGGTATATACATTGTTTCGTTCTATGATTCGTGTTGTCCGGCTTTGTTTTGGTTAGGGTTAATCTGTTCGTCGGTCTTATTGCTGATCTAACCTTGTAGTTGTTGCCTATTCTCCTGATTTTTTTCCGATAGGCCTTTTACGTACGGGATTACAATTGTGCACACATTGTCTTGTTGTTCTAGATCTTGACTTCCTTGCTAATGACAATGCCTTGTTTGTATAACCATTCTGTTTTAATGTGTGGGTTATGTTGTTGAACTCCTATTTTCTGTCTTCTTCCTCTAAGCAAATATTCTTGCCTCTATCATATAGGCTTATTTGGCTACTCCAACTTTCACATTGTTTGGGTGGTGGAAGTCGAACTGTAAGTATTGTGCTGTGTGTGTGGGCTTTCTGTATACTGTAGACTCGTGTGTGCCATCTGTATTCTCATGTACCAGAACATCCAGGAACGGTATCTTGTCTTCTATTTCCATTTCTATGGTGAATTTTATGGAGTTTTCTATATTGTTTAAACGTTGTAGGAATTCATTCAAGGCTTCTTCACCATGGGACCATATTACAACTGTGTCATCTACATACCTTAACCACATTTTTGGTTTTTTGTTGTTGTGTGTGTCTTGTTGCAGCCATGGTATGTGCAATTGGTACAGTTGGTTGGTGAAGACACTGGTGACGTCAAAGCTGACCAACATGTCCTGTTCTTTAAGTTTCAGGTTTCTGATTTTTTCTATGAAGTGTTGCGTATTGGATATTGCTGATTATATATCCCGTAGGAATTTGGCTAGAGAGTGCACGCCGTCAGACAGTAAATACTTCAATCCATTAGTAGGTACTTCTGCTGTGCCGTACACTGTAGTATGTTCTTCTCAAGTGAAGCAGACACTTGTATGTAAAAGCAAATGCTACGAAGTAGATACTTTTTAGTATAGTAAGTAATAGCATCTACTACGTTTTAAGCATTCCACTAAATATAGCTGGGTCGTTTCAATATCGTGCAAAACCCTATCTCTATCTCAACTAAATTTCCTTTATCACTCAGAAAAAAAAAACAATAGAGGGTAAAGAGTATCGGGAATTTGCTACAGTTAAACGACTCAACTCTCAATGTAACATTAAATGTCGGTAAGAACTATTGAAAAAGGTGGTGATGCCAATGTCGATAAGAGCTATTGAGAAAGGTGGTGATACCAGACATTATTCTTAGATAGTTGATACCTACATATGTACACTTCTCACAGGAAAAATCGGGACACCAGCAATTCAGAATTTTAAAATTTCTTGATTGTAAATGCAACTTTCGGAAGACGTATTCACTTATCATAGCCATAAATCACTTAATTATGTATATTACTGCGATCAAAGGTAACGACTAGATATTTAAACAGAAAAATAAATATATAGAGAGAAAAAGGTTTATGTATAAATAAACAAATCGGAGTTTCGTGGCGGCGTTTCTTTAGAAATACCAATGAAAAAAAAAATACATAACAACAAAAAGAACTCTTGAATAGACGGCTTCATTTAGAAAATATATGTATTTAAATTGTTTGATGTTATGTAGAGATAATTCTTTTTTAAGAAAACATGTGGTGATTGGATTTTATTATTTAAATTATATTACTTGTTAGTGCTGCTTTGATATTAGTTACTTGCATTTTTCACAGATTTATTGACTACCCTTTATTGATGTATTAATTACTATTGTTGTTTAATACTCTTAAATATATATTACTATAAAGTTTCTTCTATCTATAAAAAATTACCAAAGCCAGGTTTAAGATTATTTATAAAATTCTTAAATAAAGCAATTAAGTTTGCAAAGAAATTATTTATTTTATGAACCCTCCGTTTATTTTATTTTCTGGAAATATATCTTAGCTACAGTAGCAGCGCCTGTGTAATCTGACGTCGTTGATCTATTTTCTTGAAATATGGCCAACACTGGGTCTCTTTACAAACTGTCTTTATGTAGCACATGTTTATTAACAATTATTTAAAATATTATTGCATTTATAATACATAACAAACATTGTAAGAAAGCATATTGTTCGTCAATCTCAGTTAGTGCTAAAATATTTATTTTTGAAGTTGATACATTTAATACTTTTTCGTTGCTACTGCCTGAAGCTGTGTTACAGGCCAAAAGTGGTAGCTATATTTCAATAAAATAGAGCGACATTGGATTACACAGGCGATAGTTAAGATAAATTTCTTGAAAATACAATAAACGGAGGGTTAATAAAATAAATAATTTCGTTATATATAATATTTTGTAGTAATACAATATTTAAGAATACTAAACAACAACAATAATGACTACATCAATAATAGTGTAATTAATCAATGTGAAAATCACATTGTTCAAAAACTCAAGATGCTGATTGACTATTACTAAAGCAATACTCGCGAGCATAAATCAAACTAAGTAACTAATATCGTAGTAATAGGTAATATAATTTTAAAATTCCATCGCCATATGTTTTCTTAAAAAAAGAATTATCTCTACATAACATCAAACAAGTTAAATACATATATGTGTATTTCTAAATGGTGCCGTCTACTCAAGAAGCCTTTTAGTTGTTATGTATTTTTTTGCATTAATATTTCCGTATTCAGTATTTCTAAGGAAACACCGCCACCGAAATTCCAATGTGTTTATTTAAGGTATAAACCTTTTTCTCTATATATATTTATATTCTGTTTAAATTTTTAGTCTTTACCTTTGATCGCAATAATACACACAAAAAAGTGATTTATGGCTTTGATAAGTGCATATATCCTCTGAAAGCTGCATTTACACCCAAGAAATTTTAAAATTCACGATTGCTGGTGTCCCGATTTTTCCTGTGAGAAGTGTACATACATTAATTCATATAATATAACATCTTCGAACTCTTAAATTTGATTTTTAAATTACTGTTTAAGAAAATGAATAGAAAATTCATGGTAAATAAGTATACTTAATAAGATACATTTGCAGCGAGTATAGTTTTTGCTTATGTGACAAAGCATAACTTCTTGAGGAGAAACTTCGTTGCTCTTTATAGTCTAGATAGTCGGGAACCGTACACTGCAAAGAGAGAAGTATAGTAGACTAAAAATAAGAACTAAACCATCAGTCATGATGTCATAAAAATTCCTGACTTTCAAATTCTTCTTAACGAAAGCCATAACTTTGCCAAACCCACCTTCTTCTTACCGTTCTTAAACATCTTCACACCTTCCCACGCGAAAAGGCGAGGTGGTGACCGAAAAACAAACACAGATGAACGTAAAATAATAACTTACAATCAGTCATTAAGCGTGCAGTACCTACCTCATACCATTACAGCATATCCGTAGCAACAATGAGCTCCTTCATCGGGTCGGTGTTAAAACGACCGGTTTCAGAACTGTTAACAGCGGCCAGCCTAACTTGTCACCTAAACAGACATAAAAGCTCTCCTCTCGACTAATTAGCACATCGTGTAATTATCGATTATGATCACCGCAAACCCACGGTTCGCTTATGTGTAGGCGAGAAATCTGAATGTACATTATATTTTTTTGTGTATAAGTTTAATGTGTTTATATGCCCGTTTGTATATAAAGCAGATAACATGAAATTAACGAATACCCTGATGACAGCACTAAATTTAAATATTATATACCTCTTCTTCCCAATACAAATGTTTATTAGTAGAGACCGGATTATATGCAAAGTGCATACCTATATATTTTATTTTTTGCATATCTTTAATTATAGTCTATATGTAGACGTATTACACTAATTGAAGTTAATTACCGCTAATTAGTGATTGCATATATTGCATATTTAGGCATTTCCATGCATATTTTTACGAAAGTTGCATATATTGCATATTTAAGCTTTTTCTTATCCTTTCTATTAGTAAAAATTCCTAGTAATAATGTAGATCGACAACCGACAATTCCCAGAACGATAAATCTTTTACATTGGTTTCTCTAATACTTTTTTTCCAAGAACTGCACGTGTTTAATTTCGCCTAGCAGAAGAGATGTGGTAAATACGTTTTATTATTATTAATTCCCAAATAAACTATTCATTCATTGAATATCTTTGAGCGAAACAGCATGTAATTGTGTTACGTTTTTAAATACTGTGCATACATACAATGAGTATAGCGAACAAAATTTCTTTATGGAATAAGCCATATCCTGAGCTGGTAAAGGATGGCGACAAAATATTTTGTCGAGCCTGCAGTAAACTGGTTAGTTTAATTTTACTAAAAGCTTTACAATTGTTTTTAAATTCTTTAACTTTTGATATAAAATGACAATTGTTGTTGTAGGTGTCTTCTGAGAGAAAATACCTGATTGATCAACACGCTAAAACTCCAACACATATTGGAAAATGTGAAAAACTAAAGCGATCCGCATGTGTGCAGCAGTCTATACGTCAATGTGTAGCTTCAACTTCACGAAACTCATTGTCAGAACAAGAAGAATATAATACGGATCTGTGTAACGCATTAATTTCGTCTAACATACCATTAGCAAGATTAAACAATGTTAATTTGAAATCATTCCTGCAAAAATATTGCAAACATAATATACCTGACGAAAGTACCTTACGAAAAAATTATGTCACATCTTGTTACCAGCAAACAATAGTAGAAATTTAACAATTGGTAGGGAATAATTTTATTTATATCATCGTAGATGAAAGTACGGATAAGTGTGGTCGTTATATTGCCCATTTGTTAATAGGAATTCTTCATGAAGACATTGTAGGTAAATCATATTTAATTTATTGTAAAGAACTTCAAAAAACAAATAATGTGACAATTGCCCAATTCGTTCAAGAAGGCTTATCAAGTTTCTTTTTACCTGGAAGTATACCTTGTGAAAAAATTTTACTAATGTTGTCCGACGTTGCACCATATGATAAAAGCCGCGAAAATTTTTTTTTTTTTATAGTAACATTATTCATACCACTTGTTTAGCTCATGGGTTCAATCGTGTAGCCGAAGACATTAGGAATCAATTCCTTTTGATTAATGATTTAATTAGCAATGCCAAAAAAGTATTTTTAAAAGCACTTTACGAATCCAATTTTATAAGGAGCGACTTCCCGGTGTTAAGTTGCCTCCTGAACCGATTATTACGAGATGGGGTACATGGTTAGAGGCTGCAATTTTTTTCGCCGATAATTTTGAAAGAATAAAAAATGTAATTCTTGAAATCACTGCTGACTGCATTGCTCTAGGAAACTGTAAAAAGATAGTAACATCAACAGAATTGCTACCAAAGCTTTTGTATATTAAGTTAAATTATAGCGTTGTTTCAAGTTCCATTCGTAAACTAGAAACGCAAGGGATGTCGCTCTCGGAATCAGTCGAAATAGTAGACGAATTTGATATGCTATGTAAGAAGGTTAAGGGTACAATAGGTAATTCTATATACGATAAATTTAAAAAAGTGATAAATAAAAATGCGGGGTATTTGAAATTGAAAAAAGTTAAGAAAATTTTGGAAGGTGAAACAGTAAACGATTTCGACTTTAATTTTAGTTTAGAATGTATTGCAAAGTTAAAAAATGCACCAATTACATCTGTGGATGTTGAAAGAAGCTTTTCTATTTCGAAACATATGTATTCTGATAGAAGACAAAACTTTCTTTTACACAATTTTGAAAAACCTTTAATTATAAATTGGTTTAGAAATATGTTGTGAAAAAATTTTGTGCAATAAAGTTAATGTTTAAATTTCTGCTCTTATTTATTTTATGTAAAAATTTTGCATATTGTCGCAATTTTTTTGAATATATGCCCCAGGTTATGCATATTTTCTCAAAAATCGATGCATATATATGCCAGTTTTTCTTTGCATATAATCCGGTCTCTATTTATTAGTGTTGTATCTAAGGCGACATTGAAATACCCAACAACTGCCGAACTATCAGAATATTAACTACAACTTATAATAGCCTCGGACACAATAAAGCTTACAGCAGAATAACCTACATAGTCTCATTATTCAGATACGAATAGTTGTGGAAACCGAATCACGCACCGGCTAAAACCAGGCGAGAGCAGAAACCCAGCGGGGTGTGGGGATGCGTTGTGTCACTGACGCGTTTATACCCGTAATTGAACGGACACTGTCCAGCTACGACTATTAGATTTGCAGCAATAACAATCGCGGCTAATGTCCGATGACAGATGCGGTCGCAGCCACCCACGCGCCCCCTACCGGTCCAATAAACGGCCCCATTAGCCGCAGAGACCGATCTGCGTTCGCATTTACTCTCGCCCTATTAACTTCATTCGATTGTCAGCGTACTCGGGCTGTTGTGTGTGGATTTGTGTTATTTTTATTTATTGAGGTTTGTCGATTTAATTGTCCGTTTAATGGGGCACGCGTGCGACTTGAAATTCCGTTATTGTATAGGGCGGTCCCGATGATTAAAGCTTCCGATATGATACTTGAAATATTCGATGTCGTATATACCATTGATTTTTTGGTAGGTGTCATGTTTGTTTTAAAATCAACGCTTTCTACACAAGGCGTCTTTTGTTTGACGACAGCTTTTTTAGCAATTACATAATGATTTAGGAGGCAATTCCTTAAACTATTCCTTTGAACAATCACATACCTATTTACCGATTATACAGGGTGTATCAGATTAGCAAGTAAAATAATAATATGTACACGAGAGAAAAAAGTGTGTATTAACAATAAAATGGGGTATTGAACACTTTTTTCTTTTTCAATATGAGCAATGATATCTCAGTGTTAATGCAATACGTAAAAAAATGTTAAATTGCGTTAGTTAACTGAATAATAATAAATGTTATAAGAAACAGACTACCAGTGATTCTTTGAACATGTACTTAATTTTCCATTAACAATTTCTACCTGCTAATTGAATAATACAACAACATTATCTCAACACAGTTACTTGTTGTAGACACACGAAGTAATAATTGTCTCTATAATTTTATAATATTGGTTTAGCACTATAAAATGTTGATTCAAAATTTATATTGTTTCATTTAACCTACCTGTAGTATTCATCGAATGACTATTTGCATGTAATTCAACACTTTTAGGTAGTTATACGAAAAAGATTTTCTTGTTAGTGGAACCATTTTCGATTTTGCTTAAAATCACGTTACTGATCGGGCGAGTTTTTAATTTCATCTATGGATCCATCGATTAGTGTATCATTAATGTATTAAACAGAGATATACTGTAATCGATGGATCTATCGATGAAATTAAAAATCCGCCCGCACATTCAGCAATTAGTCCATTGATAGCAACGCATAGCTATATATTGCCTAATTAGGAAGACTATAGTAGGTAATAGAAGAAAAACGTTTACGGCATTATATACTAAACTTATATTAGCTTAATAACATAACTAAAAAATTACAAAGGTTTTATTCATACATTTGAAAGGAAAGTACAATTTAACGTTTCATAATAAATCATTAATAACATTTAACCAAAATTCGTTATCAGTATTTACCGACTTCGTAATATTACCCACCCCATAATCATTATTTTCAACGGAATTGGTTTTTAATCATCATATTAATCGATTTACTTAAACAATTAGAGGCAAAATGATTTTTAGGATTATATTTATCATATATTTTACCATAAGCTGGACAACTGTTTTGCGCATGCGTAAAATTACAACGTGTACACCGACCTGTTCTAGAATTGTTCGAATCCGTTACAAACGATCTTATTTGAATTTGCCGGACACCTCTTTCCAATGATCTTCCATCCTTGTACGGCCCTTGGGTGAAACGTGTCTTCTGTCTTGCTCCTGCATCCGGCTGTCGATCGATGTATTTTCCAGCGTAATTTCAATATTATTTAAAATTTCTCGAACTTTCTTTCCTATACAGTGTAACAGCGTCGCTGCTTGTATTTCGCTATTTCCCACTGCAACCACTCGCGGTAGAATATAATTCCCATCTTCTTTGAATTGCCTCCAATTTTTTGCTAGTCGCCCTCCACTTTCATCTTCTCGGGTTGAGATATATTCTCCATTTGTTTGTTCCTTTCTGACACTTTTTATAATTTGTTGCACTTTTTCTCCCTTTCACTAATTTTTTTTTGTATTTGTTTGTTTTTTATTCTGACTGGGCCATGTTATATACATATACTGCGCGATGGGTTTTGATTATCTTATTATTCAATATTAATGTTACAGACACTTACAAACATAGGTCTTATTGCTACGGAGGTTGGATACTAACTGACTATACGCATGTGCGATCACCTACATGTAATAGTATTAAATATTACATTTCATTGAGTTAACACCGATAGTAAATATTTAAAGAACACCTTTTTCAAATGTCGAATCGACAATTTGTGGGATTAAACCAACAAGATAAAATATTGCTTACGCCTGAACACTATAATCTTGTTAAATTAACTCTAAATGTGCAACAATATAAATATGTTTGTTTCAAATAGGTGCATATGATTAACTTCAATGCAACATGGTTAAATCAATGCTCAAATTCGTGACACTACGAAAAATGTTGAAATAACCATTTTCATTTCTCTCAGTGAGCAGCTGAATCATATTTCATCAAAAGTCTTAATGCACAGTGGGTCTATCTGTAAGCATTTAACGAGAAAAAAAATATTTTGTAAATGCCCTGGGCTAAGAGCCGCACCTGTGCCCAACCTAAATGCTGTCCCGAGTATACCCCCACATACCACTATCATTCAGCCATTACCGCTTATAGTTTTGTGTGGATCGCCGCTTGGAGTGCAAGCCACTTCGAACATTTTATTTAAATTCTTCCCGTCTCGAAAAAACGATCCTTTTCAGGACCACCATGATTTCATATAAAGAAAATCGAAGCTTGATGCATCGGCAAAAGCGCGAATGTATAGATTCATTTTCGCGCGACATCATAGTAAAAGGCGTGTTGCAAATTTTCTGTATCTACATTATTTCTGTGTATTCGATTCAATTCATTTTGCGTTATTTGATTAAATAAATCCAAAAGAAATAACTCAGATTCATATGTACCTTTATTACAACTAACTCTCGATTCCACAAAACAAAAGAAAAATATTTACGTTTTTTGTAAGTACTGAAGTCGCATATCCGGTGAAACCAAACGTCTTATCAGGATATTAACCATAATACTTTGTAGACTTACGTAGAATGCTCTTAACAAATAAGGAATGTTATTTTATAAAAAGAAGAAATTTAAAAATGCCTCAGTTTTGCTATTTCACAAGGGCACACTGGCGAATTGGCTTTATTTATTCAGAATGAGTTAAATGAACTTACGGCATACCATTAAGAATAATACTAAATAGATGTATTTTACATAATACACGTTAGCGTGTGCTTAACATGACGTTTCCTTGCAACCAGGCCCGGACTAAGAAATTTTGGCTCTGAATTTTACTTTTTTTATTCTTTAATGATGAAATCCGGTTTCGGCGGTTTGGGCTTTATATGTCGTGTAAGTTAACATCCAAGCAAAATTTCCTTTTTTATTTGATACACCCTATATTAAATAGTATGGAGAAACCACAACGATAAATTACCAAATTTTGTATCTGCAAGTTATTCAAAGTGAACTACATTCCTAAAATATTTTCAGAAATCCAATGTTGCCACTTCCACCAATCCAGGTACAATTTTTTTTATTTAACCGGAATACCTCTATCTCTTCATTATTAGGTTCCTTATAAACTTTTATACAACCGTGAGATCGAATAAGACTGTCCTGATCTTACTCCACTTTCCACGAAGATTATATCAATACTCACATCCACTGTTTCGAATGAGGTTAGTTAATAAAACACAGTAACGTGCGGTCATTGCGCGGTTTTTGTCTAATTGTGCGTATGCAACTTAATGTATACTGCCCGACTTAATTAATGTCGTCAACTACAGCGCGGTGACTACAAACACTTACCATTTGGACAGATGCGCTTTCGGTTGGCGTCCGCTGTTCTAGGTAAATGATCTATTCGGGTATACAGTTGTAAAATGCTTGGCAATTATGCAAATCAGGTAAAAAGATTAAGATTATTTAATATCGGAAGAAAACCTTTAATATTGCGGTTTGAACGTAGTTTGCATTAAAATATCTGTTTTACAGCTTGGGACCAAAATAAAGCTCTTATTTTAAGTTTAAAAACAATCAAGTCAATGTATAGATAACAAATTCAATTGTATTAATTACTGGCTCATTTATACTAAATTTTATTTATTAATTAATTTATTGTTAATATAGGAAATGTACTAGGAAACAAGAGAGTAACTTCGTTCAAATATTTTTATTTTCATAAAGATAGTGGAATTTTTTTTTAGGTTTATATTGAATTTTTTATTTTTGCAGAATGATATTTTTTTCTGGTTAGGTTTTACATTATTATTTAATTTGATATTTGATATATAATGACAGTTACGTAATCACATTTTGTTTTCCATATTCTCTTTTTTTGTTAATATTTCAGAGTTTTATTAATTATCTTATTTTCACAGAATGCGTTTATTTTGTTTATTAGATTTTATATTGTTTATGTTTGGAATAAGCATGTTTACCTAAATCATTAATATACTATAATATACCAGGCCAAACATAGTTTTTATTCTCTTTTATTTTGTAAAATTGCTGTTCATAAGAACAGCAATTTGACCGCAATAGTAAATGGTAATAATTAAATATACGGAATTTTGAAAAAATACTAATATTCATAAACGCCTACAATAGCTAATATTTGTTGAAGCTATAGTTTTATGAAGTCTTCTCTGATGTTTCCTATATTCTACGTTTTTAAAACAATTAATACACAAAGTTTACTATTGCGAACTTTTTCTAGACCTTTTACCTACTTAAGGGGTCTAGGAGAAGTTCGCAGTATTACCAGTGCCACAGTTGGGAGTATTTTTGTCAAGGTTTACTATGAATACCAAACAATATTTATTTGTGTGTGAGTTTAAGTTTTAAGAGTCAATAGGGCCCAAGTTATCAAAGAGATATTTCAGTTTAAACCCCCGTTCAAACCGCAATATACAAAGTTTACTTCTAATATTAAATAATTCAATTTTTCTACCTGATTTACATAATTGCGAAGCGTTTTACAGCTCGATACCCGAATAAATCATTTACCTGGAACAGCGAACGCCAGCCGAACGCGTACCTATCCAAATGGTGAGTAGTTTTGATAGTCACCGCGCTGTAGACCACGACATTAATTAAGTCGGGCAGTGTACACTAATGTCAATCCGGACAACAAGTGTGGTACACCAAAATTGCATCTAAGGTATGAGTCATTTAACTAACTCCCGCGCAAAAATAGCGTAAAAAACAGTATATTTCTGATAACAAATACAACCAGGTTTAATTAAAGGTATAGAAGGTTTAAACAATGTATATTGTAAAAATACATATTTATTTCATATCTTCCCTTATATCAGACATTCTTTATAATTTATACGAGGTACCGCCAATTGGGGCAGTAGGGTAATATGGGACAAAAATGCGTTCTTTAAAAGTCGGCGGTTTTTTTTCATAATAAACAATAAATATTTTGCAGTAATCTGTAGAACAGATTCTGTAGTACAGATTACTGCAAAATATGTACTGTTTATTATGAGAAACCTGCCAACTTTCAAAGAACCCATTTTGTCAATATTACACAATAATAGATGGATGCTTTTCATAGCCATACGCTCTACAACAAAAATATAATATAAATTAAAAAATTGGGAACATGTTTCTTTAACATACCTGCACTGCTTACATGCTGTGTTCAAAGCGAGAACCACCATTATTTATGCAAGCATCTATCCTCTTCTTCATGTTTTCAGAAATATTTATTAATTGCTCATTTGTAATATCCCTCTATTTCAATTGATCCCTATTATGTAGGCGCTGCCGATAACTTTATTTTTTGGATGACCAAAAAATCTAGGTAGGCAACGTTCAAAACCAATAACTCTGTTATCAAAAAATTCCTGCAAATACTCTCTGCTTTCTCTTTGCTGTATGAGCATGTTCGAATATCATTTCTATTAATATTGCGTTGTACAAATGTGTAATTAGATGATATACATAAACACTTATTGTTAGTCAATGAATTTGACATTAATCCCATTCAGAGCCAGCTACAAACATTTAAGAGTAGGGTTAGTTAGTCTGTTTAACAAATAATCACTCATATCTCAAAATCTATTAAAGATAGGTATAGGAAATGCTGATATAAAGTGATAGAGGATGATATTTACTTCCTAATTTCGAATTAAAATACAGGGTGTTCTATTGAAAAAAATGAGTTTTCCGCATTTGAAAATATGTCACTTTGTTCCTCTGTTTGAACACCTGATAGGTTAGAATGTAAAGTGCGCTCGACGCTTTCTTTAGAGTTATATCTACATTCTGAAAAATAGCAAATTTGGAGTCTCTACTTGAGTATTAACCGAGATATTAATTCTCAATGATGCAATGATTATGACTAAAAAAAAAGAGAAACTTAAATAACTCAAAAAAACGGCAGCATGTAGCTATAGGAATAGTAATGAAGATCACGTATTTATGTCGTAGAATCCAAAGACTGAATAAAAAAATATATCATTTATATTTAAAATAACAAAGTTGACATCCGATTTCCGGTCACGGAATGATATTATGGTTAAAGTATTTTACATTTATAGTTCCAATCGAACAGATAATGGTGCCAAAATCTCAAATATAAGTAAATAATAGAACATCATTAAATTTTAATGAACCACTATGTAGAATACCCTGTATATACAGGGTGTATTCAAATAAAAAAGTAATTTTGCTGGGTGTTAACTACACGACATATAAGCCACAAACCCGCCGAAAAACCGGATTTCATCATTTAAAAAATAAAAGAAAGTAAAATTTAGAGCCAAAAATACTTTAGTGCGGCCTTATGCAAGGAAACATCATGTTAAGCACCCGCTAAACGTGGTATTATGTATAAATACATTGCACTCATTAGTATTATTCTTAATGGTATGCCGTAAGTTCATTTAACGTCATTCTGAATAAATAAAGGCCCTTGTAAAATTAGCAAACCTGAGGCATTTTAAAATTTCTTCTTTTTATAAAATAAACATTCCTTATTTGTAAGAGCATTCTCGTAAGTCTACAAAGATATTATTTAATACCTGATAAGACGGTTTCGAGTTTCAACCGGATATGCGACTTCATAGTTACAAAAAAAAAAGGTAAATATTTTCTTTTGTTTGTCAAACCGAGAGTTAGTTGTTAATAAGCGGTACCACATGAATCTGAGTTATTTCTTTGATTATTTTAATCATATACGCAAAATGAATTGAATCGAATTATCACAGAAATTGTATTAAGATACAAATTGCAAAACACGGCTTTTTACTATTCTAATCTATACATTGCGCGCTTTTGCGATGCATCAAGTTTCGATTTTTTTATAGTGAAATCATGATGGTCCTGGAAAGGATGTTTTTTCAAGGACGGGAAGAATTTAAATAAAAATGTTCGAAGTGGCTTGCACTCCAAGCGGCGATCCACCACAAACTCAGCGGTATGGCTGAATGATAGTAGTATGTTGGGGGTATACTCGGACAGCATTTAGATGGCCACCGTGCGGCTCTAGCCTCACGGCATTTATAAAATATTTTTTTTCTCGCTAATGGTTACAGATAGACCCCCTGTTCATTAAGACTTTTGATTGTATTATATACAGCTGCTACATATATTATATTACCCTAACTATACCCGTTATACTATATGTAAAAAACTTATTATAATTGCTA